>ML847848.1:0-11509 GCA_009831015.1 Picea engelmannii | reverse complement strand
TTTGGTTGGTTGCGTTCTTTTGTAGGATCATCATTGTATGAGCGTTGGAATGGAGCTAGGATGGCGATGGCGAGAGGAAGCGACATTTAAATGGTATGTCACCCATCCCTCTTTAGTTAGTAAATTCAATATTTAAAACTTAAGGAAAGCGTCATGTTTTGGTGTGTTTTGTTCTAGATCTAGGTGGATCTAGGGAGATCAGTTAGTGTCCGCACCTACCGATTAGTCTGATAACACCTGTGTATTATAACTTATGCAAACATTTCCAATTCAATCACTACTGCATGCTCTAATGATGATCTCTTTCCCTTTTTAAAATAAACAAAACATGCACAACGATCCCTGTTATATATGCCCAACATTCATCTTTGGTAATGAAACAATAATACACCCAAGATAAACAATCAACAGTCACGATCCTCTAATAAAAAATTGGGCCCGATATAAATATACATAGGTGGATTTTTAAATCATGGACAGACTTAATAACATGCTCGGTGAACCAATCATACACACGTCTTCAATCATATCACCGACACAATCTTGAATTGAAAACAATAATCAACTCCAAAAGAAATTGGTACCCCGAGCTTGATCTCTGTGTGAAATAGTATATATAGACTTCCTTTTAAAAGGAACGACCCACATAACCATATCATGTATGAAGAGAATAGAGTGATATTGACACACATGCAACTCTTTTTAAATTGACAAAAGCATGATCGGGCTTGGTGAAACTCACACATGTGTCTTCTTATCTTTAAATGAAATCATGATCATGCTGGGATTAAACAAGTAAGAGAAACCATAATCGATTAGAAGGGAAACTCTCGGTTGTAGGTAACCCTACTTCTCTTTCTTCTATGTTCAAATGAATTAATCACAAAAAGAACATACAAAGATTTGACCAAGAGGATGGGTTTTGAAACGAGGGATCTAGTGTCTTTAAACTTCCACAATCATTAAACTGATAACCCAAAACTTGACAAACCCCAGAAGGTGCCGGAGGAGGGTAGAGGCAAGTCAGAGTCCAAGTTGGGCTCTTTAAAAATTAAATGCAGAGAGGCAACGAAAGCCTACTTTTCTTTTAAAAACACAAATATATAATGGAATTTCATATCCTCATATCCACTTACCATTGATTAACAACCACGGGCCACAATATAATATTGAAAAATAAAAAGCAGTGAGCCATGCTCCTTTAAAAAAAATAAAAACACAGTCCTTCGAATTATAACTCCAAGCTCTTGACGGAATCATAAGTGAATGCCTGAGTGGAAAATAAAACAATTCAAGATAACCAATCCAGACACACACATATGTCACCAACACTTTTTTGCAGAGAGGGTTAATTTAAACAATGATGGGTACTCAAAAACACAGAGAGATAATGCCTCTTTCCAACATCCATGAAGTCAATAACTATCGAAAATAATTGATAATGAGGCCTCATAACAGTCGTCTTTATAGCAGGGGTGAGAGGAGTGGGTGTGAAAACTCTTCGCAAATCGTATCCATTCAATACATACACAGGCCTGTATTAAACATTCGGGGCCAACCAAGATTGAACTTGTGGAAAAATTCCATTGAAATGACAGTAAATAACATGCCATAAACAACAACTCGGGGTTTAGACAAAAGAAACACACCACTGCAGACTAACACATTGTGACTTGGATAAAGATTACAACAACGAATGAGAGGGAAAACAAGTTGATAGCCACTGAAACACAGAATGGTGGTTAAAACCCTTCAACCATAAAACACAGAGCTCATTGCACCAGTGTCACCATTATTTCACAAAGAACCATCATAAAAATCAAGTTGACCAATAAATAACCGATTCGCACCCATTACTTCGCTTGCAAATTCCAATATTTTGTAGTAATCACAGAGAACCCATAACAAAATATTTACACACAGTAAAAAACTCAAGAAAACACAGAACCCATGCATTCCTGAGCCACCACTTGATTCATAATACATAGAGTCCATCATGGATGGAAAGTTAAGAACCATACTTGTGAGAGAATCACTTCAATGACAAATTGGTCGAGTTTTCCCCTTCCAATACTGAAAGCGTGGAGATTTCACTACCAACAGAGAAACAATGCAACAATGCTAGGTTGATGGGATTAATGGAGGTTTGGGGTGACGTGCAGTGAATGCACGTTGCTTCCTTACCTGGCCTTATTCAATTCCATGTACGAGACAACCCACTAACATAACATCCACCATTAACATCAAACCATATCCAATGCATAATTCAATGCAATATCCATCTTAAAGATCTAATACCATATCAATTGCATAGTGCGCCACCCGAGATATATCATATCTATATGTTAACCTCTTGCCATAACTCCATACAATAATCACATATCAACATTAAGATATGTGCCTCCATTCAACTCTTTAATAAAAATTGCATAATCCTTAAACCAAAACACATCGCATAATAGCTAGGTCAACAATTTCACAAAGGTTTATTTCCATATATTTAGAACTTTTCCATAGTTTTTTTTTTCCTTTTGTTTTGATCAAGATCCCATTTATTACTTTTGCATAATCATATATGGATAAGTAATCAATTTATGAATTAGTAATCAAGGTTATAACATACATAACAAAGAACCTGTAAACAACATGATCCTCATACCCATGTAACTGTTCTGTATTGCAAGTAAATACCAACAATGTTTAACAATAATGCATCAACCACCCATTTATCATATCAAATGAAACCAAGACTACATCATCAACTGTATAGTATAGGAAACATCATAACATCAACAACATATAAATGTAATGTCTATTCTTGCATCTCTAGTCTACAAGGGGGTCCCACCTACTAATATTATATTATTATCATAATTAAATAATAGTGTTTTAGCAATCCTTTGTGGGCGAAATTCATCGTGGCGATTTTAATCATCAACAAACCGACGACTCCACATGGAAATCTATTTCTAACAGATTAAGAACTCAAAATGTCTATGTTTGCAGACCATGTAACATCAGATCGAGAAGATATATATCAAGATGATTATGAAACAAGGGGAAGTGAGTGGATTTAAGGGAAAAATGACTGGGAATTTGGGAATATATCATGGAAAGTGTTAATTATGAGGGGGTTTATCCTTGTAAGCATAATCATTCAATTAATCATAGTAAAGTGTTCTCGACTTCAAAGAGAAAATTTTTCTGATATGCTCTTTATAATCTTGAGATGGATGGAAGAAAAGGAAAGCATAAGAGGGATAAAACTAACTATCTTATACAACAACAATTGAAGAAGATAACAATTTCAATGATGCTTTCAAGGGGAGCATTAAGACAGTTGTGTAACCTGATTGTTATTGATTAAAAATACTTTGCATAATAGCGTCGTTGTGGAAAAACAAATCCAACATTTTATTTTGACAAGAAATGAAGTCAAATAAAAACAAAATAGCAAGAAAATGGCATTGCAGAAATGAGACAACATAATTGAAATAAGAAGAAATGTAATAACAAAGATATAAAATCGAAGCAAATAAAAAAAACTATAATACATAAATCATTCCTTACAACGTTAACACTTTTAAGTTGGTTCCATGTAGTGTTTTAAGTGGGAACCGTTAGTGCTATAGGAAAACAATCTCTCTTGTAAGTCCTTTAGGATGTAATAATTTGTGCCCATGACAAAAGAAAACTTAGAAGGGCCCAACCATAATTTTTGGAACTTTGAATGCCTTCCTCTATCAACATGAGCTGAATCCCACAACAGTACCTTCTCATTAACCTTAAATTTGACAGCCTTGACACTTTTGTTGAAATATCTTTTAACACTCTGCTGTCTTCTCTTTATATTATCCAAGGCAAACGTCCTTTTCTCATCTAAAGTCAAAAGTGCATTTATTATTTGAGAAACATCATAAGAATTTAATTCTTCGACTTGTAGCATTAACCTTAGAGAGGAAAGTTCCATCTCGGTAGGCAGAATGGCTTCTTGACCATAAAAAAGATAGAAAGGAGTGCAACCAGTGCTCACCTTGGTGGTAGTGCGATATTCCCAAAGGGAATAAGTGAGGAGAGTGTTCCATTGACGAGGATTATCTTCAATGAGCCTCTTGATAATTATAACCATATTCTTGTTGGTAGACTCAGCCTGCCCATTACCTTGGGGATAATAGGCTGATGAAGTAAAATGTTTAACCACCTGTTTATCTAAAAATTGGGTCAGCTTAGCAGAAATAAAGGCGGGACCATTATCTGTAATAATTTACAAAGGAAGACCAAATCTGGAAAAAATATTAGTTTCAAGAAAATAAATCACCTGCTCATCCCGCGAATGCTTATGCGGGACAACTTCAGTCCATTTCGTAAAATAATATGTAGTTGTCAATATAAAACTTTCCTTGCTGAATATGGAGGATTAATAGGACCAATAAAGTCCAAACCCCATTTTAAAAAAGGAAAGTTAGGGAGGACATGTTGCAAAGGCATAGAAGAAAGACGTTCTTTCTAAGCAAGTTTCTGGCACTTGTCACAAGATATTGAAAAAATATAAGAATCACAAAAGATTGAAGGCCAATAGTACCCTTTCCTGATAATATTAAAAGCAATGGTTTTAGCAGAAAAGTGACCTCCTACATGAATAACATAATTCAAAGAATCATGAGTCTCTTGCAACAATTTCTGTGCTTCCTCATTGTTCACACAATGAAGTAACATACCATTAACATATCTTCTAAACAAGAAGTATCCTATAATGACGTATCTAGCAGATTCGTGGAAAATCCTTCTTCTTTGATGAGTGTCTAAGTCATTTGGACATCTTTGATTTTGCAAGTAATATACCAGATCTTTATACCAAGGATGTTCAAACACATGAAGGATTTGATTGTTAATGTAAATCAATGCTGATAGAGAGCTATCTTGTTCATCAATTTCTTCACTCATTTCAGCATGCTGGGCTAAGTGAAGGGCTAAGTCATGTTCCTTGATAGTTTTAGAATTCATGATGGTTATATCATGCTCTCGAATCTTGGAAAACCAATGTGCAAGATTTTCTGAAAGATAAGTCTGCGAGAGTAAAAACTTGAAAACACGTAAAGGGACTTTTACCAGCATATGCTTACCTAAAATGAAGTGGCAAAATTTTTCAAAAACTTTAACAAGAGCTAAAGCATTCTTTTCAATAAAAGAAGATTAAAACTCATCATCTGAAAATATTTGTCTCATGTAAGCCACTGATTTTTCATTACCTTGGTCATCACATTGCAGGAGGACAACAAAAACTGCTTCCTCTGTGGCATTAGTATATATTGTAAATTCTTTCTCAAAATCCAGCTTCGCCAAAACCAATGCTGAACTGATTTCTTTCTTGATTCATACGAAATCATTTTCGACATCCTCTGTCCAAGAAAAGGAACGATCTTACTTAAGAAGATTGTGAATTGGCTTGACCATTACAACAAAATTAGGAACAAACCTACAAAAAAAGTTAATAACACCCATAAATGCTTGAACCTCCTTCTTGGAAGTAGGAGTAGGAAGATTTAGGATAGCAACAATCCTTTCAGGATCTATTCTTATTCTTGAATCCAAGATAATGTGTCCAAGGAGCTTTCTCTTGGTAATGCCAAAAATAGACTTAGAAGGATTTAAAGAAATCACAAATTTCCTGCATTGCATGAGAATATTTCTAATATGAACAAAATGATCTGATCAATTTTTAGAATACATAGTTAAGTCATCAATATAAATTTGAATAATTTTACCAATCAAATCGTCAAAAGATATTTGCATAGCTCTTTGAAAAGTGACACCTGCATTAGATAAGCCAAAAGACATACGTTCATAAGCGAAAGTACCCCAACGAGTAATAAAAGTGGTCTTATATTTATCTGTCCTTCTCACCTTGATTTGATTGTAACCAGAAAAACCGTCAAGTAAGGACATCATCTGTGACCCTGCAATTTGCTACAAAATAATTTCCATATTAGGGAGAGAAAAATGGTCTTTCACACTGGCCCTATTCAATGCGCTAAAATCAACGCATAATCTGATTTGACCTATTGCTTTTCGAATAGGAACCAAATTAGAAACCCACTCAGAATACTTAATAGGGAAAATTGTCCTAGCCTTCAAGAGTTTTTCCAACTCCTTTCGAATAGTTGCTTCCAGTGCAAGGTTAATGGGTCTCTGTTTTTGCCTAACTAGTTTTATGCCTTCCTTGATAGGAATGGAATGCTTTATAATAGTAGGATCAAAACCACGAAGGTCCTCATAAGACCAAGAAAAAACATCTTGAAATTCACCAAGCAACTTAGTGAACTTCAATTTTTATTCATCAGAACATTGGGCACCTATTTTAACATTATTTGGAGACTCGAGTGTTCCAATGTTCAAGGAAATGGTTTCACCCACTTTCCTTTTCGACTCCTCTTCTTTATGTTTTTCTTTGTTTCCTACATCACTCGATGAAAATGAACTTTATAGAGGAGACAAGCCCTTAGGAATTTTGTTATCTTCCATGGATGTAATTTCCTTAGGGTTACAAGGTTCATTTTGGATGAAAGAACATATGCTCTCATAATTAGGAAAGACCCGCCATCACTATACATTATCAGGGATATGCGAACGATATAAATATTGAAAGTTGCAATCAGGTCTTTGTGGCAGAATTTTCTGAGTAGGATAGGCTGCAAAAACAACTAACCTGTCAGCCATTAAATTCAATTCCCTTTTGAAATGAGTGATGCTGAAATATAGCAAGTTCGAGATAAGTGCCCAAACAGTTTGGGTGTAACATTTCATTAACTTGCTTCTAGTAGAATATATCTTAAGTACAAGGTTTACAACAAGTTTGGAATCACCAAAAACTGTAAGGTGACCACAACGTAGATTATAGGCATTTTCAATGCCTAGCAATAACGCTTCAAATTCAGTGACATTGTTTGTGCAAGCAAACTCTAATCTATAGGAAAAGTTATGAATTTTACCCATGGGAGAGTACAATATAATACCAGCTCTGTTTCCTTCATTGGAGCATGAACCATCAAAGTGCATGTGACACATCCCATCCTCTATGTCAATTTGTTCCTAGGTAGTGTTGTCCTCATCTACAAATATGGAGTACACTCCTAGGTCCTCCTCAATATAATTCACATTAGGTTTTGGGATGCTCTATATGTAAGTTGAAATTCTCCCCTCCCTTAGGACTATGATGTTTTTATCATTTCGAGGAACGGATAAGTATGTCCTGTCGAGTGAGAGGTATCCACCCATCAAATATTTCCAATCTCTTTCTAAGATGATCGAGTAATTACTCACTGACATATCAATTACCTGAATATTAAGGGTTGTCCTTATTTCAGTATGCACACATAAAACCAGGGTCACGTCCTTGATTTCACCTATGGTCATTTGTTGTAAACTATTATAAGAGAGCATGCTTCTGGTGTTTTCATTTGTACAAGCCAAGCATATCTCTTCGATAATGATCTTCCATCTTACAGTTGGGCCCAAACCGTCATCATTGAGACAACAATGGGCAATTTTGTCCATAATCTTTACAGAAATTAAAAATGGGGGGTTTTTTACAGGGTGCCTAAAGTTATGTACACCTACTTTATTTACAGTTGAATCCTCTTCATCTACCTCTTCAGAGAGGTTGGATACAATGGAATCTTTTCCTTCCATAAAATTTTTCAGATGCTTTTGTTGATCAGGGATGACAACCATGTCTAGGAGGGTAGCATCAACTTTAATATTAGCCAATTGATTGAGAATGTTGTATTTGGAAGAGGGAAGAGGGGAGGTATTTCCTTGACTGTCAGGAGCCTTAGAAACCTGAATAGTAGCAGTTGGTGAGGATGAGCTTGGCTTTGAAGAAGTGCGAGAAGGATCATATCATTTATTCCTAGTATTTATGATCATAACATCCTTTGGATCTGCAAAGTCTAGGACAACAACAATAGTTTCAGGTATTTTACCAAAGATTTTATCTCTGAAACTCTTCTTTACTTCACATGTACTTTCCTCATGGTGTTCCTCACAAAAGTTACACCAACTAAGAGGCATGATAGATTTAGGTTGAAATTTATTTTCATTAAGATACCTAAAGGGTGGTGAAGAAGAAGATGAGGCCCTAGAGGTAAGAGAGGGGACATTTCCTTTCTGCTCATACACTATCATTCGATTATTCATGTCTTGTACAAGCTGTAAGAGGGCGGACACATCCATTTGTTTAACTGAATCTCCCTCAGGAAGACATGTTCTTTAGAGATATTCTTCATAATCTAAACAAGTATGTAGAGCGGAACTAAGGTTATCAATGGCCTTTTCTTCAAGCCTATGATGGTAGGGGGAAGTTAAAGCATTATAATAATGCATGAAAGCGACTTGATTCTGAGGGCGAATCAGTTCAGGGATTTGGTTGTATAATTTTGTGAAACACAAGTTGAAAGACTTGATAGTTTCACCATCCTTATATGCAATTTTATTGTACTCCCGTAACTGCTCGACTTGGATTTTGGACTGCCCATAGGTAGAGTTGAACCAATAGACTAACTCCTCCCAAGTAGAAATAATCTTAGGAGGAAGGCCAAAGAAATCAACCACAACCTTCCCTTCAAGGGAATTCACAAATAAGCACATACAAGTGTCATTGTCATTGGCTCCTATGTTGTGATAGGCATTAGAAAATGCCACCAAGTGTTCATTCATAGTGATTGTGTTATTCTATGCAAACCTAGGGATATTCTTTTTGAATTTAGGAAGTGGACATATAGTAGGTGCTAGGTTAAGAGGGGAGGAAACATGCCACAGAGTCGTTGTCGCATCTTCTTGAAACTGAAAAAGCCCATATTTTTTTATGACTTTGGCGGGGTTTGTGGTAGATTTGACAGGGACTTGATGACTATACAAGCTACCAATCACTGATGAGGCTGAAGGTTGAGATGAAGAAACACCGCTAGTTCCACCAGAGCCACCACTAGATGCCATCTTGTGAATGATAGGTAAAGGAGAGAAAGACGAACTGGATGAATAAAAAAAAGTTCTCCTTAGAGTACTTTGTTGGACTGACAAAACAATGTTTCTTCTTCCTATTTCAGCAAAGGATTAATCTCGGGTGATAAGCCTCTTCTTCTCCTAGAGATATGAGGGTTTAAGGACATGAAAATAAGATCAAAATTGTAGGAAAAAGAAAGCTAAAGCTGATTCCTAAGCTATATTTGCCTATCTTCCCAATGTTCTTGGACACTTATGTCTTGTTCAATTTCTACGCATGAGAGTTCAAGCTCAACTCGAGTATTAGCAGTATCTAAGATGGTATTAAACAAGGTTAAAACAATGCTAGTCTGATCTTTAAGACCGAGATAAATATTGGGCTTCCTTGCAACAGGTACAATCATGAAGAAAGGAAACAATCAAAGAAATAATATCAGAAATATAAATATATTCAATGAAAATTGAGCTTATAATCAACCAGAGAGATATTGAAGATCTCCCCAGTATGGTCACTAAATAAATGTTGAGGGAAAGATATGAAATTATCTTACTCAAGCATTTTCGAATCTTGCTTGGCTAAGGAAAGATAGCCAGGAATGTTACCCCACGTTTATAGCCTCAACAAGTGTTTCCTAATCCACAAATATTAATTACAAGGGCTTAGGTTGATTTTTAAAAATAAAATATTTTCGCAAAATATAACATTTTTATACAATTTTCTGAATATATCAGATTGAAAAAGTAAATGTGGAAATGAAAAGAAAAAATACCAAGTCACATATTAACACAGGTGAGACATAATAACAATTTCTTTATTTCATTCCAAGAAATCAAAATAATCGTTCTCTTTACAAAATCCCTGTGGGGGCATGGACCAAGGTCAAACTTAGATATCCCTGATGAAAACCATACAAAAGGACTCTGACAAGAAGTAAAAACTGAACTTTAAAATCTAGATCAACTTGCCACAGACTGCTGCCCACTTGACTCTACACAATATCCTTTATCAGTCATGAAATTTAATTCATAAACATAGAAGTCTACACAAACTATCAAAGATAGATCAACACCTCTGAAACATACATCTGAATGATATGGTTCAACTTTGAACCTTGTTGTCTACAATATGACCCTACTGTCATAAAAGAGAATTAGGCTTTTAATGAATTGAAGAATGAATGAAAACTGAACTATCTCAATAAAAATCAAGAGCAAACCTTAGTATGTTTTCTCCTTCTATTCTCCCCGTGTTCTTCCTTCTCATTTGGATTTTATGCATTCCAAATTAGTTTAAGTAGTTCAACTAGCTCATTTAGTCAAGTTAACTAAAACTCAACTAACTTTTAGTTTAGGGGAATAATTAATAATAATAATAATAATAAAAGATCTTTTATTAAATAATAACTAGTAGGTGGGCCCCCTTGTCACTCCCTTTAATTTATTAACAAAAATAAACATAATAGACAATCAATCACACATATCCCTCCTTGTGTCTCCCATAATCATTTCTACAATTTAAAATTTAAATATCAGTGATATTTCAAATTATATCAAAACATGTAAATCCACAATATCCAAAAACAATTTGCTATCCAAAACTTTCAACAATCCACTGTCCTCAATAAATCAATAATAAAACATAATAAAAAACCGTATTTGCCACTTTGAGAGGCAATTTTCCCTTTGTTGCTGCTACCCATTTTTGACTTCCCTAAATTAGCATTAGGTTGTGTAGAACCTTGATTCTTGATCTCACTGATGACATGGGAACAATCATCTCTCAAGTTCATACGGGATGGTACTGACTTGGCTGAGTCACTTGAAGGAGAGGAGGGGGCAACACTAAATTTTCCTTTGTCATGCATATGGTGGGCTTCGATTTTGAGTCTTTTGCTTGAGTGGGAGGACTGTACAGGTGAGTGTACAGGGAAAATATGAACATTTGGGTTAACAGGAGGAGGAGGAGGAGGTAAAGACAAATTTGGCTAGCCATGATGATGGCAGATTGCTGGGTGAACAATCTCATGTCATCCATCATTCTCGAGAAATTCAAGTTGCAAAGAAACATGAGGGGGAACATGGAAACCAGGGACATGCTGGGGCTGGAATGGAGGCCTCTCTGGCCTAGGCTGGACTATCCCTTGTCCAATCCAATTGAAAAATCCATCTTGAAAGAGATGGTTTAACTCTTCAGGATTGACATCAAAATGTATTGAGAATCTGGGCCTTCTAGGCCCTCTGTTCCAGTTTCCTCTGCCCCTATTATTTCGACCATGACTTCCTCTGCTGAAAAAGCTCATCATGTATGCAACAATTATTAGAAACTAGATATTAAATAGACCATACATGACATTCTCTTAATATGAAACAAAGTTTGGCTCAACAATCACATCAGACCCATGCAATCCAATCCATAAAATTTATTTAATAATTGTCAAATGAGCAGGGGGTGAAATAGGGTTTAGGGATATCTGAGGGGATTGTATTGAGCGAAAAAGTGATACCATGA
>WSFP011355509.1:0-34279 GCA_009831015.1 Picea engelmannii | reverse complement strand
TTTAACCATATCATAAGCCCATTTTTCTAAAATATCACATTTCAACACTACATCTCTGAGGCTTTTACTAAAAAAGGAAATAGGTTGTTCAAATCCATCATTATTTTTCTGTAAAAGTATTGTTGCAATAGTATGTTCGGATGCAAAAGAAACTATTAAAAACTCCTTTGAATAATCTGGACTTACCAACACTGGTGCTTCTCCTATAACTTTTTTTGACTCATTTAAAAGATACCTTATCTTTCGTTGTCCATTTCACCTTGTTATCTTTCTTCAGCATATCTATGATCAATTTAATAATTTCAGCAAAATTTGGAATAAATCTTCTCAAGAAATTGATTCTTCCTAAAAACGACTGAATTTATTTTTTATTTATTGGTATATTAATATTATCGATGGCTTCAACTCTTTTTGGATTAACTTTAATCCCATCTTTTGATACAATATGACCGAACAACTTCCCTTCTTGCATGGAAAAATGAGATTTCTTGGGATTTAGAGACAAAACAAATTTTCTGCATTTATCAAAATTTTGTCTGAGGTGTTTCAAATGTTTTGCATCAGAATTAGAAAAAATTGTCAAATCATCCAAATAAATAACAACAATTTTGTCTCTCTCACCAACAAAAGTTATATCCATGTTTCTTTGAAAAGTTGCACCTACATTCATCAAACCAAATAGACATTCCACATGTTGTAGTAAATGCAGTCTTTTCTTTATCATCTTCATGGACAACTATTTGATTATACCCTGAAAATCCATCAATCATACAAATTATATTTTCCCCAACTACCCTTTCAAGAATATGATCCATTTTCAGAAGAGGGTAATTGTCTTTTAATGAAGATTGATTTAGATTTCTAAAATCTACACATAATCTTATCTCCCCGTTTTTCTTTCTGACAGGAACCAGATTAGCTACCCATTCAGAGTATCTGAGTGGCACAATAATTTTTGCATCCAGAAGTTTCTTAACCTCCCTTTCTATTACAATCAAAAGAATAGGATTAATCTGTCTAAGATTTTTTTTAAAAGACTTGACACCTAGTTTTAAAGGAATCTTATGCTATGTAATAGAAGTATCATAAGTTTTCATATATTCATAGGACCATGCAAAAACATATTTATATTCCTTAAGAAATTCAACATATTTTTTCTTCAGTTCAATGGGAATATATTTAGACAACTTTACAAGATTTGGATTTTCATTAGAACCAATATTACAATCTTTGACTTCTTCTGGTTGAGGTTGCAAAGTAGATTTCAAAGGGATATCAATTTGATCAAACAATCTTTCTAAAGGAATGAGCCCTTTTGGAATATCATTGTTTTTTAACAGAAGCATCTTATGATTTTCAATTGTGTCTTTAAACTTCTCTTGAGTTTCTCCTTCTTGTATAATCCAAGCTGGATCATTTTGATTTTCTTGATCAATGTGCGTTTCAGAAAGTCCATCCACCATTTCAAGAAATTGCTTTATATGTTCATCATCCTCAAATATTTGCCAATAGTGAACATTATCATGTATTGAAGGTTTATGTCTCATATCAATATGGTATTTCAATTTCAAAACAGTAGGTGGTATGAAAGTACTTCCATCTTTAGCCAACGAATCAACTTGTTGATTATGCAATCTAGGAATAACATGAATGTTAAAAGATAGGAAAAAAAATTCAATCAAATCCCATGCACATCTTCGGTAGGATCTCATTCTAGGATGTTTAGCTTGATATTCTTGTCTTATATGTTTAACAATAAGCTCAACATCCTCATATACTATCAAGTGTTTAATTTTGAGCTTTATAGCAGCTTCTAATCCTAAAATCAAAGCTTCATATTCACATACATTATTTGTGTAATTGATATCAAATTGTAATCTATAAGAAAATGGAATGTAATACTCATCTTTTGGTGCCACAAATAATATTCCAGCTCATGTTCCTTCCCACGAAGAGGCACCATCAAAATACATTTTCCACATTCCTTCTCTAATATTTACATTTCCTTCAGGAGTTTTAATTTTTTCATTTTCATTCTTTGTACAAGTTTCAAAATAATCATCAATAGATAATATACAATTTCCTAAATCTTGATTGCAACATAGACTGGATAATTATTAGGATTTTGTGGATCACTTACAGTACAAGCCAGTCTTGTCTCTCTGTACAATCATGTAAACTGCCCACCAAAAATAGGAATTGTGGCATACATCATATCTAATTGTGATGATCCTCTAGTTTAGCCCCCCAAGATCTTGATAAAAGAATGCCATACTTTGTAGGTACATCAACTACTACCACATCCATGAGAACACTTTGACTAGGATTTGGGCCAAATTTACAACTAAATCCTTTATCATACCCAAACACTTAACTTTCCTAGAATCAAAAGAATATAGGTCTTGATAAGGTCTGATAATTTGTAAGCTCAATTTATCCATTATTATCTTTGTCATCAGAATGTCTAAAGCACCTGATTCTAGCATACATTATGTAGCAAATGATCATCTACTGTAAGAGTGATATAAAATGGAGCCACAAAATATTTGTCAGTTTCAATATGAGGCCCAAACATGATTGTTGGACACTCATCCTACAGATTAATCACATCAGCTTGAATCTCTGAGTCCGAGAAATTTATGGTTTTTTTAATTTATTTTTTATATACCAGATTCTTTGCGAGTTCTATCAAAGGTAATGGAATATTAATCTTATTTAGTTCATTTTCCAGATTAAAAGTGCTAACTGGTTTCTCTAATTCTTTAGTCTGCACTTTTGCTTCTTTCTTTTCCAGTGTTTTAATTTGTGTTGCCTTTGTTTCAACCTGTTTCGTTTGAACTGATGATGTTTCAGTTGATAGTTTTAAGACTACAACTTCATTTCCTTTATTCCGCAACAAAACCTTCTTTGGTGGATTTGTAACAATAGTTTTGTCTCTTGGCCTTAAATCATATTTATTATGTAACTTGGCCAATATCGAATCAATGAAATCTTTGTATTGTGAGGTAGGTTCATCAAGGTTATTAATATCTTCCTCATCAAGCATTTGTCCAGAATTTAAAGATTGTTCATATTCGTGTTGGGTTAGATGAGGTTCGCTATCATCATCACTTAGATTGTTCATTTCCTCATCTAATTCATCATATGCTTGAACTTCATCTCCTTGTATTAAATTCTTAGTTTTGAAAGGAGCCTAAATTTTTTTATCCCCGTTCTTAAGTAGTCTTTGTTGAAATTGAGGATTTGTATTTGGGTTTCTTCTGAATTGATTTGGATTCCTAACATAAGTGTCAAGTTTAGCTTTATCCATCTCCATTCTGGATATTTTATTGGATAAATCTTTAATGATTTTAGCCATTTCATCATTTTTTTTCATCTTGTGTATTTCTCCCTGAACCTAAAGGTCCTTGTTCTTTAAATTTTCTAGGTTCCATAATTCCAACTTCAACCTTTGTTTTTAGTTTTCCTGATGCTATCATATTAGATTTGATTTCAATAGAATCATCTTGCATCCTAGCTAACGTTGTATCTCTTCTTTCCCTCAAAAGTAATTCGAAGTCAGAGTCAAATGCCCCTGCAAAAGTAACTTTTGAAGGTGGTTGGGATGGCTTAACCTCAACTGGGATCTTAATATACAGTTGATTAAATCTTTGGATAAATTCATAAAAATTTTCAGAAGGCTTCTTCCCTAAAGCACCAAGTTTATCCAAATAATATAGGTGATCTTTTTTCTCACCACACTGTCTCAAGAAAGAAGTTTCTAAATCCTCATAGGTTGTATGGAATTTGCAGGAAGTCCCATAAACCAGGTTCTGACTTGACCCTCAAAATTTTGTACAAATAGTCTCATGTAAACATCTTCATGCTCAATGCCAAGTATATCAACAAATTGATCAAAAAATGCCATATGTTCAGTGGTTGTTAAATCTCGTTCCCCCATAAATTTAGGCAAGTTTTTCATATAATTATCAGATAATTCATGCAGATTTGCAGGAAGGGATAAATGAGCGTATTTAGAAGCTAATTTGGAAAAGATCCTCGGGGGAGGTGGTGGGGGATTTGCTTTTCCTCCACCTCCACCTCCTCCTCCAACACATGCCATTGTAAGTAGTGGAGATGAAATACGACTTTAATGAAGATTATCAAAAATTTTGAAATATTGTTGCGCCAAGTCCTTGATTGCTTTGGGAAGATAATAATGGAGACCTGCTAGGTAATCAAAAGGTGATGGATCTTGTGATATGGATGAATAATCAAATTCAGAAGGAAAATGAGAACTAGTACTTGGTCTTTCAGACCGACCTGATGAGTAGATGGGAGAAGTAATAAGAGAGGTACATGAGTATAAAAGGTGTTCTTCTAGATTTGCAGGGATAGAAACCCGTAATTCAGGAAGACTAAGGATATGTTGAGTGTAAACAACGTTAGGCACTAAGGATTCTTCCTTAATCTCACTGTTATAAATGTCTATAGAAGAAAAAGGTGTATTTATAATTTTTTCACCCTTTAAGTCATATAATTTTACTTTAGGGATCTCAATCTCTAGATTTTCTACTTTAATTTCTGGAGTACTAGGTTAAGATTTTGTGGAAGGAGATTTAATTTGTGTTGTTTCTTTAAACCCAACTAAAATTTTCTCTTCCGCTAAAATCTTAACATTAACTTGAGAAGATTTTGGTTGATAAACCTTACCTGCCGACGCATAAGTTTGCCTTAAATATCCTTTAGGTTTGAGCAATTTGTTAGTATCTGAGACAAGTGTGGTCTACTTCTTGTTTGGGTTTTGTCTAGTATTATTTCGTCTGAATGCTAACTTTACCAAAATGGAGTCTCCATGTGAGAATCAAAATGAGCCTAATCATGTGTTTGATTCATGTTCACCCTCAAGAACCAAAACTAATCCTTGCCATACTCCCAGGGAAAAATAACTTTGTTTCTTCGTTCCCCGGTAACGACGCCAAAAATATGTTGTTCCTGAGATTTACTCTGGGCTCACATAATAATGTCAGGCATCCAAGTTTAAAAATATTTTTTTTTACAATGCTTTTCTACCTTTAGCTTGAAATGAAACTTCAATAACCTAATGATTTAGAAACACAGAGGCAATATCCCTTCCTTTGAGTTTTATCAATAATCAAGAGATGGAAAGTAGACTTATAGAAAACAAAATTGACAAACAAAGCAAGGTATCCAATACTGATAAAGCTTACCTTATTTGTAATAGAAGAAACGTGAAATGTATGTTCAAGAGATGAATGAAGATGAGATTATTTATGCAGATACATGTCTACTTTTACTTACAGTAAAACAAAGTAAAATCTACACCTGAATAAACATCCAATTAGATGAGTTGTAATAGATGTATTACTAAATTGGAGTCTTTCCTTCCTTAAACAACACAGAGTGAAGAAAATGGATTATGGTAAACTAACAACACACAAAAAAACACACAACTCAAAGAAATGAGAAATAGAATCTTTGTATTTTATGTAGGGATTTGTATTAAGAAGTCTCTCTTTACATCAGTAAAGAAAAATCCCTCATTATATCTCTAATTTGTTTATTTATACAAAATCGTCTTAACCAAAATTGGTTAGACTTCCACACTTCTAGATCTCAAAATAGAATAAAATCTAGGCTAACTAAATATCACAAAATATTTGAACATTTGTCCTCCTTCTGGAAGCTTCATCGTTTGTTGGTTGTATTAATGCTTATCCTTCCTTCATTTGCTCATAGATGTAGTTGACTTCAGTTGATCCTTGTATTTCATATGAAAATCTAATAATGCAAATACGAACTTGGGGGGTTATGTATTAGCTTTCAATTCAAAGGTAAAATCATTTTTATGTACCAATGGTAAACTCTTTTGAACGTTTACAGTAGCCTATTGAGTATTCTGATATTGTAAACTTTGTTTGACGATAAGATCATTTAAACTTGCAAATTAACTTGATTGGCTTGAAATATAGTATTTTGCATCATTTTTCTTCAAATTTTTCTTTCTTTTTTCAACCTCAATTATACCAATAGAAGAGTGAACATCACCGAGATCAATATATGTCATTTCTACATCCATGGCTAAAAGAGCATTTAGACAAGCACCTTTTTCTTCGTTAGCTAATCTTTTTCTTTCTTCGAGACTATTCTCCCAAGATTTTAATGCCATTTCTCCTTTCAACTGTTCAATTTATGAAAATGTGACAAGCCCTGGTATATTGAGATTATGCTTCCAAACTATGAGTTCTTGAAATTTGGATCTAGCAGTGACAGATTCTTTCTCTTTATCAACAATACTTTTCAAATGAATTATTGATGACATGATAATGCTTTTGGATAATGTCCAAAATTTCATATAAATTATGTTGGGCTATCTACATTCCTTCATTGATCTGCAAGGCTTGTTTCTTAAAGGCAAAGATATCAATTATTGTACTTTCAATTGTAGTTATTCGGGCTTGTAATTGCCTTATGAATGCATCTCTCTGAGAAATGGTATTCTTACTCATGTGATGATCTTGAAGACTTGTTCTCAGTTTCTCTTTTGGTTGTTTGATCTATTGATCATAATTTTGTCTAACCTGAGCTAGTTCAGAATTGACTTTCTCCCTAAAAATGACCTTTGCTTGTCTCAAATCATTTTTCAACTGCTCAATTAAAATATTTTTTTGGTCAACATGCTCTCTCAATTTAGCTATGAACCATAATTTAGTTGTTGCAAAAGCCCCCAAAGAATCTACTACCTATCTTGTGAATTTAGAGTCACTCTATCCCTGTCCATCATATATCATTTTTTACCTTTTAGTAATTATTCATCCTTTTTGTTGGATTTCCCTTTGTACAATAGATTTTCTTTTCTTACTGAAGAAGAAATATAATAAAGGCATTTCTTCTGGTTCAATGGGTGTCAAATCATCTACATTCACTACTGTTGAGCCAAGTATCCCATAACTTGTTGCAATAGGAGTCAAAAATGGGATGGGGATTGCAAGTGCAATAGACTGCCCTTGAGCAGTAACATCCTTTACATGAGTTTCAGTGTTTGAAGTCATCTAAGGAAACATATGTCCATGCTTCATAAAGGCTTCAAACATTGAAAATGTTTCTTGTAAGGTCTTACCTGGTAGAGCCGATTCTGTCAGTGTTGTGTCCTTGGATGATATCTCTGGGTTTTTTTCAACTTCCTTGGTTTTGACCTCAAACAAGTCACGTTTCTTGGGATTTGATGATGGTAGCACATTTGAAGTTGGATCACTATTATGAGTAAGACTTTGCTATGCTTGTAAAATATTTGGAAAACCACTCCTCCCGCGCCTTTGGAAATTAAGAAAATATGATTGTTCTTTTCCAGGAAGATTCTGGAACCTAGATATAACTTCATCACATGAACTTGCTCCTTTGAAAACCTCATCAAAAGGTGAATCTTCATGAAAATATTTATTCATATTGAATTGGGCCAAATTGTTTTCCACCACTTTATGTGGATCATGCTTTTTGAATTCAATGGTAGACAATGTAATATCATGTAAGGTTGAAGCCTCAACCTTAGCGTGTCCAAAATATGACAATGAAAATATACAACCCTGTATCAGATAGGATGGTAATACCCTTTTTTGTGCAACCTTCAGTTCTTTGGTTATACTTGCAGAAACTGTCTGATATGATACCTCTCTACAGACAAGTCTATCTGGTAGAAATCTGGGCAAATCATGAGGAGATGCATGACAACGAAAAAATTTGATATAAGATAAACTATTTTCAATATACCAATTTGCAATTGCACCTAGATTCCCCATTATTTGTTCATAAATTATGGGAGGAGGATTACCATATAAGACTTCATGAATTGGAATAACAACATTGTGGCAAATCTCATAAAAACAATGTTTTTCATTTTCCTCCTATAGTTTGGAATGATAGATATGTATTGGTTCATAGATTGTTGGGGTCCAGTTCCAATTCATGAGAGGAAATGGGGATTTGAAACATATAACATCCATAATATATGCAGACATATAAAAGGGAGCATGCCCACCTTTATATTTTTGAGCTGTATAAACCTTTATTTGTTTGACCAAATGATTAGACAACAACTTTCCCCAATCAAAAGTAAAACCTTCTACAACTTCATGAATTATAAGGACCCAATCTATAGTGAAATGTGCATGGTTTTTCTTTCCATACAGTCTAAAAAGCATCATAGCTACATACATAATTTGTGCATCACAAGAAGTTGTAGAATATATGCCATGACTATCTGCTTTAAATTTGTTTTTGTTTCCCCACCAGGTTTTAACTATATCATGGACAGTCCTGTCATAATCTTTACATTCATCTTTGTCAAATTTCTTCACAGATGGTGTATTGTAAGCATATTTGGGATTACTGGACAATTTATACATTACTTGTATGCCCTCGGGTTGAAATGAGCAGACAATAGTCCTTTGATGGATGTAGATGGTTCTGGTCGGTATATCCACATGGTCTAGAGCCCAACATATCATGTTTGTATAGCAAAACAATTTTGGCATTGTCGTGACTTTATGAAGCTCTGACTTGACCACCTACTTGAGCTTATTTATAGTTAACACATTTTTTCCCTCGCTTGATTCATCTGAAGGGATGGATTTCTCGTCTTCCAGTTTCATAAACCCGTGCCCATCATTTGATGTTGTCTGTTAAGTGAGGAATAGTATCTAAATATATATCTGAATTTGGATTCGACTCTTGTCTTCTTGTTGGTTTGCGTGGCACCATGATTTTTCGTCTACAATATTAGCTCTTGTAAGAAAACAATATTTATGAATACGAATGCAGAGACGAGATAAAATTCTGGATGCGAATGAATAAATGGTACAAAGTTCAAATCCTTTATCAAATTAAAATACAAGACACTAATTAATTCTACATTCAATCACTGATTAATTTGAATGACAGAGTAATAATGGTAAAGATGGCGAATTTATTACCTGACAACAACGAACTTTATTCAAATATTCCACACTAATTATGTTTAATTTACTTTAATAATCGTGATTAGTGAAAGTAAGTATTTCGACGTTCGGGGCTTTGAATAGGGAATGCTAAACATCTCCCGAAGGTCAAAGTCACATAGTGATTAATGATCCTTTAATTAAGATGTACTTTAATTAACCATTTATTTTCCTTTTTAAGTCTTCAATGCTTCAGAACTTCGGGACTCCATAGCTTTGTGAGTTCGGAAAAATAAATGTTAAAGTTATCCTGAAGGCTGAAGTTACAAAGTAATTACTTACCATTAATTGTGCCTAATAAATCATGTCTTAACTTTAATCTCTGGCGCTTCGGTACTTCAACACTCCAACACTTTGACACTTCGTGGATTCGTTGATAATATGATATCCTAGAGGACAGTCTCCCGGAGTGACGTGGAAGGATGACGTTACATATGATGATGTGTTGTGAGAACATGAGTGACACATGTAATCCTAAAACGTGCAAATTATGTGTCCAAAAATGCCCAAAATGAGTGCTACATGTCTCCACGTGTAAATAATGCCAGGTGGGATAGGACATGGCAGCCGAGTACTTTACTTTATAAAACAATATTCTGGAACTTCGAGACTCCAGAGCTTCGCGACTTCGGGGTTAAGAGGACCTTTAAACATTTGAGCTTAGAGTGTCGAAGCACGAAGTCCCAAAGTGGAATTTCAAACATGGATTGCACTTTTGATTAATCATTTCACACCTTTAAATCTATGAAATCTCATGAACCATCGATCTCGATAAGCATCAGGTTTAATGGCTAAGGATTGATCCGCCCTGTCAAAAGATAACAAAATTTTTATTAGTCTATAAAATTGTGATTCTAAAGCTAAATTTTATTGATAAATGAAAAAATCAAGAACAAATTAAAAATGGATTCAAAATTTTGGATTTTATTCGAGATTTTGATTTATTTTCTAACAAGAGGTAAGCTTGAGAATAAGAAATAATTACTTGAAGTAATTAAATATTTCACCGGGCTCCTAATTTAATTAGCATAAACATTAGGATAAAGTGGAAATAGGACAATCACATGGAAGAGGGTTATGGATAGGATATGACAAGTTCGTGAGACATAGGTTAATTCCCTTAGACCCCCTTACCATTCCCCTATGATGGACTCATATCCCCTTACGTATTGTACCTCATTTATACATGGAACCTTTTATTAAATTCAAACTGATCATGTTTATGTGTATTTCAAATCCACCATGGAAACTACATCATCGTGTGGAACAAAACCTAGTAATGGAAAGAATAATTACAACATATACATAATCAAGTTTAAGACTTCCAAGGGGTTGAAACCGAGATATTACATTCCCCTCCCCCTTAGAATTAACATCGTCCTTGGTGGTTTTTTTCTTTACTTTTCAACAATACTTTAAGTTTGGAACATGGTTGGGTATGCCTCTTTCATGGAATCCACCATTTCCCATGTGGCTTCATCTAGAAAAAAATGCTTCCATCGCACCTTCACTTGTACAAGGGATTTGTTCCAGAGTAATGCTACTTTATTGTCTAGGATACATAGGGGATTTTGCTGGAACTCTCCCTCTAGTTCCAAGTAGATTACAACCCAATCAATTACATGGTTATGATCATGTACACATTTCTTAATCAATGAAATACGATAAACATTTTATGCTTTAATATTATCAAGCAATGAAAGTTGATATGCTATTGTCCCTATCCTATCTAGGGTCTCAAATGGCCTATAATATCTAGGTGTAAATTTGACATATCTTCCAAGTTTTAAGGAACTTATTCTTAGTTTAACTTTGAGGTAAACATGTTCCCCAACTTTAAATTCCTTATTCATTCTATTATTGCCTACATAACGTTTATGTCTATCTCGAGTTGTCTTCAGATTCTATTTAGTCCTAGTGACTCATCATTCCATCTCCTTTAGCATTTTTGGCCCAAACATGATTTTGTTCATCGAATTATCCCAACTTACTGGAGTTTTACATATTTTGCCATAAATAACTTCAAATGGACTCATTTTCAATGATGTTTTATATCCATTGTTGTAAGCAAACTCTGCAATATGTAAGTAGTCCTCCCACTTATCTAGCTGGTTGATAACATACATGTGAATAATGCCTTTAAGTATCTGATTGGTTCTCTTAGTTTGTCCATCTGTTTGTGGATGATAAGCAATACTAAATTTTAACTTAGTATCCAACACTTTAAACAATCCCTTCCAAAATTTGGATATAAATTTATGGTTCTTTGTCTGATATAATTGTGATAGGCATCCCATGTAATCTAAAAATTTCTGCAATTTTCACTTCTTTATTTGTGGACTTTATGGGAATAAAATGGGCATCCTAACTTAGCTTATCAACTACAACCATAATAACATCACATTGCTTTATTGTTTTGGGCATCCCTATGATAAAGTCCATTGTTATCACTTCCCATTTCCACTTTGGAAGTGGGAAAGGTTGTAACAATCCTACTAGATGTTGATGTTCGACTTTAACCTGTTGGCATTCAAGGTATCTTGTGATATATTTTGCAATATCTTTTTTCATTCCACGCCAAAAATGTTGCTTCCTTCCTGTAGAAATCATATTTTGGTATCCTAGATGTCCTTAGTATGGATTCTTATGCATTTCATCCATGATGATGATTTTTATCTCTACTGAATTAGGAATTTAAAATCTATCCTTGTAGATGAACAACCCTTCTTCACTCATCTAGTAACCTATATATTTATGTTCAACTTGTTTTTGGTGCAAGCCATTTCTTACTTGGATGAAGTGTTCATCACCAACAAAAGCTTCTTTCACTTTGGGGTTTGGATCAAATTCACAGGTCTCTCATCTCCTTAATGGTTCCATGGTCACTCGTGAATTCTATGATGTTCAAGTGATAGAAGACATGTTATTTCTTTCTTAATCGTCGGTCTCTTGATGATATTCTCATTTTGTCAGTTTGTTTTTGGTAAATTGTGTATTGCATCCTGTATGTAAGAGAGTCTGATGGCAGCTAGGTGACAAGAGTATGTTTTTAAGATAACGATGAATGTAACTGGGTTATGGTAGTCTATCCATGTGAGCAAGCTCCCATTCTTGCCCAATTTTTGCAAGCTTTGGGTTTTTTGCTCAATCCCTCAAGGGACAATATCGTGCATATTCTCCTCATGGAATATAGAGATATTTTCTTTTCGGAAGAAGGTTGTTAAAACATCTAATTCATGGTTTTATATATTATATAATTAGTTATTATACACCATTTTTCCTTTAAAATAATTAATTATAGAAAATGTTTATCATATTTCCAAGTGATTCCATTATGATTTGAATTAATGTGAGATTTATTTTCAAAAGCATTGGAAGTAGCAATAATACTCTATATTTAATATTTCAAGAATATTTATCATATATCAAGATGATCGTACCAAAATTTTAACCAAGGTGAGGTTTATATGTAATTCACTATTTCCAAATAAATATATGACACATAATCATCTTTAACTTCCATAATTTCACCTCAACGATTATCATTGACCTAATTTCTTGAAATCCTATTGGTTTTTGAATTCCAACTCAACCATATTTTTCCTATGAGACCCATTTTAAACCCAAATTTACTCTAATGTATAAAATATTTTTTCATAAAACAAGATATGACTTCACTTATTAATTTGGGGTTAATGAAATTAAATAGAATGTTACTTAATGAGATATTCCATCCTTGATAAATGAGTCTTCAAACCATGAACCATTTTTCCATTTGCACATAAGCATATGTCGGCAATGCTTTAGAATAGATGCATAAATGGATGGTTTACAAAGTACAATGCTATTTTCTTTTGAAATTATACCATGTCTTTTTATGAGAGGATTGTGAAGGTCGACAAACTTATTGGTTCAGTGGAATATACTATTTTTCCTAATGCTATAACTAGCCTGGCAGAAAACGTCATTGATACTATAATAACATAAATTAGAGTTTCTGAACATGACTTCAAAGTTTAAATTAGGACATGATCAAGTTTCAATTTGAAATTCCTTTTTATAATCTTTCGTTCCTTTTCAAGATTCCTTGTGAGAATATTTTGATTTATTTTGCTTCTTATTAAAAGAGATTTTGGTTTGTCGTTGTGATGATGGGAGTTGTGAAATACTTGGAAAATATGTCTCTTATTCCTTTCTTGGTAGAGAAATGGATGTATGAGATTTATGAAGAGAGGAATACATGGCTCATATTTTATATGGGTGGTAATTCCCATGAGATTTTGATTTGGAATAAATTGAAAACCTTAATAGAAACAATTGAAACCCGTGTAAACAAAAAGAAGATATTGAAGGAAAAACAAAGATTCGATGTAATATAACAAGAAGGATACACGATATATAAACTTGCTTCAAATGTCTTATACCCGTAATATAGAACAAACTTAATGCAAGCACAACACATGAGGTTCATATTTTAGGGGATAAAGATAAGGCACATGCAGAGTCTCGCGTTAAGGTCATGCCATCTACATTTTTCACATTGTTTTCCATGAATTGATAATGATGGCAATGATGGTTTCTCTTTCATCATATTTGATGTTGCTAGAGAAATACCTTGTTGCAACTAAGGCCATCCTTCACCATTCATTAATACCAACCCTACTCCAGTGTAGTTCTAAGATTATTCCTTTCATCAGAAATAGAGATTTGTTATTAATATTTCATCTTCAGGTTTAGAATACAATCCAAATTGATACCTAGGCCTAGGCATGAAATGGCTTTGTGTATATTTTTGGAAAATCATATCATACATCCAACTTCATTTGTTTTATTTCCATATGTTGTGGCACCCGAATAATAAACACACTACCTTCATTGTAGATCTGTTGATTCACCTGAAAAAATCACATGTATACACCAGGTAAGTATATCAAGTATATTAAGGATGAGAAGGTAAAAATTTAGCGCTTTTTAATTAGGCTACTTCAATCTTACCAAGATATGATTGAATTCGATGAGCCTAAAAATCTTGATGAGGCAACCATAAATGCTAAATGTTGTTGTAAGCAAAGCATGAATAAACCAGAGATCAACAAGGAATGAAAGGAAAAGAAGAAACAAAAACTTGAACAAATAAAGAAAGGATTCAAACCTCAACCATATATAAATCAACCAAGGAGTTTCTAGCAAAGTTACCTGGCACAAAGTAGGAATAAAGTAGTTGAATCAATGGGGAAGTGGCCAAGAGAGCCCATGAAATGTTAGGAATGTGGAGAAGACCTTTTACTTAGGAATTGTTCCCATAGACGATAGGACAATAGGTTTGTTCACAACATCCAAGAGGCTACACTAGTTAATGACATATCAAGGACCATTCCTAGGATTCATGTTGCATTGGAGGATAGATCACCAAGCATTAGTGGTAGAAATTGAAGGTAAGATTGCTAAGTAATCTATTTATATTTTGATTGATCCAAGATCTAGTCACAATTGTATTGCACCTAAAGTTGTTGACTTATATGTTATTTAAAAATGCAATAATAAGAAATCATGGTTAGTGTAGTTGGCCACACGAACTAAGAGAAAAGTAAGTGAATTGGTGGAGACATGTCTACTAGAAAATGAATGGACTTTCCACATGGAAAAAAATTAAGATCTTGCGAGTTGGTTCATATGATGTCTTGACTGGCATGGAATTGTTGGAAGCACATAAGGTAATACTATCCAATACTATAATAATTCAAAGATTGACATAGAATGGTTCATAAAACTTGAATGCAAAAAGCAAGAGAATGGTTCATAAAACTTGAATGCAGAAAGCAAGGGACCAAAGTTGTAAGACTATCCAATACTATACAAATTCAAATATGTGTTTCTAGATGAGTTATCTAGTTTGCCTCCCAAAAAGAGATGTTGACTTCTCAATTGATCTTATGCCTAGAGTTGCACCTGTATCCAAATATCCTTATAGAATGAGTACTCTTGAACTAATGGAGTTGAAAATGAAATTGCAAGAGTTGTAAGAGAAAGGATACACCTGACCAAGTTTGTTTGCTTAGGGAGCACTAGTTTTGTTCGTGAATAAGGATATGACCCTCAAATTGTGCATAAACTACAATGAATTGAACAAGGTTATAATGAAGAACAAGTACCTATTGCCTTGTATTAATGATTTGTTTGGTCAATTAAGAGGGGGGAAAGGTGTTCTAAAAAATTGACTTGAGATCGAGATATCATCAAGTTAGAATTAAAGATGAAGACATACATAATACGACTCTTAGGACAAGGTATGGTCGTTATGAGTTTGTGGTAGTACCATATGGTCTCACTAATGCACCAACCTCATTCTTGTGCCTTACGAATAGTGTCTTTAGTAAGTATGTGGACAAATTTGTACTTGTTTTTATTGAAAACATACTTATTTATGCAAAATTGAAGAGAACATGAGTATCATCTCAAAATGGTTTTGCAAATATTGATAGAACATCATTTATGTGCAAAGTTCAACAAATGTGACTTTTATCAAAAGGAGATCCACTACTTGGGACACATTGTCTTAGAAGAAGGGATAACGATTGATCCAGAAAATATTAAGGCTATAACGAATTGGCCTACTCCTAAAAATGTGGTTAATGTTGAGATCCTTTATGGGCCTTTCAGGTTACTATCAAAGGTTCATTGATGGATTCTCCAAGCTTGGTTACCCAATAAATTCATTGCATAATAAAGGGGTAAAGTTTGTATGGTCTCATAAATATGGGGAGAGTTTTCAACTGTTGAAATATCTTCTTACAAGTGCTCCAATTCTAAAAACAATAGACCCAAACAAATATTGTGTAGTATGCATAAATGCATTTAGAGAAGGACTTGGTGGAGTTATTATGCAAGACAACCATGTGGTATGCTATGAACCAGAAAGCTAAAAGATCATGAGAGGAATTATGTTACCCATGATATAGAACTTCTTGTTATAATTCATGCATCGAAGATGTGGTGCCATTACTTGATAGGTAGGAAATTTGCGTTAATGACATATCATGATGGGTTGAGGCATTTATTTGATCAACCACACTTTAATTCCAAGCAAACTAGGGGGTTGGCTTTCCTCAATGAATATGACTTTGAGATAAGGCATATGATAGCCAAGTTTTGACACACTCTTCCCAGCTCAAAAAATTCCAGCCAACCTTTGGGCTAAGCTTATTTACAATTGAAGACCAAACCTAGGAAGAAAAAGAGCATCAAACGAAAAGATGATGTACTAACTCATAGTCTTGCTTGCATAAAGTGCACATATTGGGGCCAACCCACCCCCTTTTGAGTCTGTTGTCCCAAGTTAGAATCTTGATATTTAAATCCAACCATAATAGAATTTTGGATTTCATAAGAGCATGCAATTTAAAAATGCACTCCCACCACAAGGATTTCTCACCATGGAAGGCAGCCTTGACATGCGCTTTATAACAATATTTTAACAACACACACACACACACACACATATAACTCAAATAATCCATTGAAGGGAATTTGTTCTTATGGAGGTGGGTCTGTGGTTGGGGGAAACCCTAGACGCAAACTCCCAGTCCCAAGAGTTGGATTTGTTGCTTGCGCGGAGGGTTTTGAGTTTTGGTGGCCGTACTCTCTTCTCCGGGTGCAGTTCTGGCATGTGTCTTTGGATAGTGTTGCAAGCAGTTTTCCTTCTAGTGGAGGGTTGGGGGTGTTGTTGCTTGTTCTGATCTGGTGCTTGTGTGCTCAGATTTGGTGCCTCCTTCTTATTTCCTAGTGGGATTAAGTTTTTTCAGGACGGGGTTTGTTCTGGTGTGTTGCGTTGGGATCTTTGGATCCGCTTCTATGCTTCGATTCCAGTGGCTTGGATATTGCCTATGTTCGTTGTCCGTTGTCGCTTCCTGAACCCTTGTCGATGTCCACTTTTATACACATTATCTGTGCGACTTCCTGATTTGGTGGTTTATGGTGGGTGTGGAGCTCGTTTCTCCTTCTGATATGGTCTTTCGTAGATTGGCCTGTCTATTGCACGGATCTGGGTTTGCGTTTTTTCGTGTGGATCTTCTTCTTTGGTGGCCTGGGGTTTTTTCATCGTTGGTTTTTTCTCGGTGTCCTCCCTCTCCATTGGCAGCCATCTTTGTTGTCTCCTTTTGATCGCCCTCTCTAGTCTCGTGGTCATTTTTTGGGGGTTTGATGTATACCCTATGTTCTGTAGTTCTGGTTTCAAAGTTTTTGATGTCGAGTTCTGAATATTTGAAGTCGAGATTCAGGGTTTTGGATCCTCTCCCTTCATGAGGAATGTATGCCTCTCTGACCTGGTCCATCCTGCATTTGGGTTTTCTTTGGAGGCTTTCATTGATGTTCGTTCTCGACAGGTTTTTCTGGGGGTTTCTCACTCATGTTGGCGGTACCTCTTTCTGGTTATGTTGGTTCATTTAGTGTTTTATGTATGCTCATATTAGGGTCCTTTTGGTGGGTGTTCACAACTCTCTCTTCCTCATATCAGATGGGGGGTTTGGCTAGAACTTTGAGATCCTCTCCAAGGGCGTGCAGTGTTGATGTGTTAACACTTTGAGGTCCTTTTTTAGGGCGTGCAACTTTTTGGTTTCTCCTTTTCTGGTGTTTGTAGGATGGGGTTTTCTTCGGCACCACTGCTTTCTGGTTCTGTTGATGTGGGAGCTTCATACCGATCTGACCTGGTCCTTCCGACCTCTTGTACTTCAATGGTCATTTTCTGACTTATATTGGGTTGTTCCCAGTTCATTTTATTGTATATTTCTTTGTGGCTTTTTAGCCAACTTTTGGGCCCCTTCAGGCTTCTATTTTTTGCTCATTTTACCCATGATTGGGTCATGCTCAAGGCACCTGTAAAATGTAATTTGATTATCTTCAGATGAATAAAATTATGTTTTTTTTTTCGTAGATAATATATATATATATATATATATATATATATATATTATAAACTCATAAAGTGTAACTAATATTATATAATTTAATTTGTTAGTTACAATCAACAAATTATTTACTTGTTAACTGTTTAATTATAATAAATAATATAGTGTATTGTATGTTATAACTCAATAGTTGCAACAAGTTAGTTACAATTAACTATATACAATATATAACATAGTATATAATTTTTTAGTCTTCCAACAATAACTTTGGAAACAATTTTACAGATACAATTGCATAAGGATATTGGATTAAAATTTTCAAAGAATATCGAATTATCCTCTTTATGGAAGACAAATCAATGAAGCAGTTGCATAAGGATATTGGATTAAAATTTTCAAAGAATATCAAATCATCCTCTCTACGAAAGACAAATCAATGAAGCACTCGGGATAGCACAAGAAAGCTTACATTCGATTAAGATTAGAAATCAAAGATTGATGATAATCAAACTGGACCTCTCCAAAGCCTATGATATGGTAAGTTGGTTGTGTTAGCAACAATTCTTGTCTTGGGCATAAGAGTATCCAGGTCTGCAGTCTGCACGACAAGCGCCCAAGCGTAGCACAAAAAAATCTCGTTTCTGGTTACCAATCAAGTGAGCGGGTGAAGTTATGTTGTCAACGACCAAGATCCATCTATAGAGCAGATCGACGATTGGCGGGTAATTGCGGTTAGCAGAGTTGCGCCAGGATTAGTGCAATGGATGGTACTTATATATCACCAAAAAGATCTCAGTCGTCCATCCCGGAGGATTATGTGGCACACGATCGAGCTCTATCACCACTTCCCCTTTTGTGACTTTGAAGAACGAGGAGCAGCCTCCTCCCAGCCGCGAGACGCGAAGTGATGAAAGCATCTAGGACCCGGGCCCACAGTCTCGCCGAAATGATCCAGGCCATCCTATCAAGGAGGGGTACGTGGCACGCGATTAGGCTATGTCGCCACCTCACCTTTCGTAACTTCGAAGCACAAGGGGCAGCCTCCTCCCATCCCCGAGACGCGAAGTGTCGAAGGCGTCCGGGACTCGGGCCCACCATATTGCCAAGATGATCAGGACCGTCCATCCAAAGGGACACATGGTGCGTGATTTGGCTCTATCGACTCCTCGCGCATCATGACTTTGAAGAACGAGGACCATCCTCCTCCCAGCCGCGAGACGTGAAGTGTCAAAGGCGTCTAGGACCCGGGCCCACCATATTGTCGAGATGATCAGGACCGTCCATCCAGAGGGACGCGTGGTGCACGATCAGGCCATGTCGGCATTTCGCCCATCGCAAATTTGAAGCACAAGGAGCATCCTCCTCCCATCTGCGAGATGTGAAGCGCCGAAAGCATTAAGGACTCGGGCCCACAGTATCACCGAAAGTGATCTCAACCGTCCATCCCGCACGGACACATGGTGCGTGATTAGGCTCTATTGCCTCTTCGCGCATCGCGACTTTGAAGAGTAAGGACTAGCTCCTTCCCATCCACAAGACGCGAAGTGCCGAAGCTCCTGAGCATATCGTCTCGGCCACTCCCTGGGGAAGCAGTTAATGAAAATCGAGCAGGTATATAAAACCTCATCTCGAGCCATAAATGGAAGGTATGGGAGGCCTGGAGCAATCAGCCCGTGGTACCCTTGTGTGCAGGTCCCCCCTGCAAGAGCCATGCTGAGTTAAGGTGGTGTCTGACGAAGGATTTCCGTCTAGGTTTGACCGAAGAGACGCCATGCCTTAGAGGTCCGAACACGCCTCTGTTGGGCGAATTTTTCTTAGTATATGTACTCAGTTTTTCTATTTTTGTAAGCATCAATGGTAGAGCAAAGCTCTCGATTGTAAAGATTTAATCCAACCTATGGTTTTCTGGTTATAGTAGAACATTTGAGACTTCTTGTTTAATGGCAACCAACTTCTTCTTTTCCTCCTTTCCTCTGAATCTAAGGTCCCGGGCATGAATGATCCAGTCGGGTGTTGCATTACTATGTTATGTAGGTTTCATTTCATCAGTTCTACAATCTTCTTAGGTTTATTTTGAAGTTTATTCGGCTCTGAGAGGATCTCATAGCCGATACTTTTCCTCATTTGTGAATACTGCTAGAAGACCGAACGTCTAGAGTAGACTTTATTTCTCCTCATTTCCCTCCAAATACTCACCACTATCATTATTACTGGCTTAAGTTAGGTCAAGACCTCATGTGTCACTACTGTTCCAGCCCAGTTTTCTGAGTTAGAACGACATTGTTCTGAGTTTACTTCCATCTGATCACCCCTTTATAAACAAATCGTGACATAAAATTGATGGGCGTCGGGCTCTGCTCCTGCTGCAATCCAGGAGTGACTTCCAATGCCAACATTTCTGGCGCCGTTGTCGGGGACGAAGTTGAAAATTTTCCTCGAGATTGAACAACATTGAGCCTCTGATTCCGAAGGTGCATCAGGCATCAGAGCCTTTGAAGATTGCTACTGTGCACTTGACAACTCCATTGTGAGGACTCCACTGGAGTGAACCCGTTGTTTTAGTTGTGGCTTCCAGAGGCAGACATACGTGGTCCCATCCACAACTGCCTCTAGCTACACCTGTAGCTGATCCGGAGGTGATTTTCAAAAAAGGAAAGATCTCTGAAGGAGAAACTTCCACCACCGAACCAGGTAATCTGCCATCTCCTTCTATAGAAACTCCATTTTCTTCTCCTCAGCTTCCTAGCAGACCTGTTTCTGAAGTTTCCCGTTTCCTGAATTTCGGGAGTGTTCCTACTGAGTTTTCCCCTCCCGGTCTGGGATTGGAGGGAGAAATCCTTGTCACTCCCCTTTCCCCTGAAGATGTACCTTGGCGTAGACCTAGGACCACAAACGATTTCCCCACTCCTAGCTTTACCACTCCTCTTGTTACTGTTGCCACTTCTGCACAGAGAGAAGCATCTGTTGACTCAAGCCCGTTAGCCTTCTCCTTAAATCCCCCATTGTTTCCTGGAAGCTCATTCCCAGTATCCCCTTCTCAAACTCCTTCTCCTCCGAGTTCTCCTCCACCTAATATTCCTATGGCAGGAGAAAATCCCCCCATGACTAGAATGGAGGCTATTATAACTGCTAGGTATGCTCCCCTTATGTTACCTCAGCCTCTCAATGCCCTTCCAGTAGATGGTTACCTCAAGCAGTTGCCCAAGTTTACAGGCGAGGGGGACATAACTGCAGAAGAACACCTTGAAGCCTTCTACAGTTTTACAGACGATCATGTTATCATGCATGCAGATGTATGGATGAGGATTTTCATCCATAGTCTTGAAGGCGAGGCTAGAAAATGGTTTAGGGCCCTGCCTCCTGGATCTATTGATGGGATTGAGGCTTTGGATAGTGCCTTTTTGAGACAATGGGGAGAAAAAAAGGACTTCATGTATTACATGACTGAGTTTGGGTCTTTGAAGAGAAAGGAAGGAGAGTCTGTCTTTGATTTCTCCAAAAGATTTAATAAAATGTACAATAATATACCCACCGAGATAAAGCCCTCTGAAGCCTCTGCAAAGATCACTTATGCCAACGTTTTGATCCTGATTTCTGCCTCCTGCTGAGGGAAAGGAGAGCCACCACTCTGGCTCACATGCAAGATGCAGTTGTGGAAGTAGAGTCTAACATATTGGTTGTTGATCGACTCAGGAATAAGGCTGATAGAGATGTATCCAGGAGAAGAACAGAGGCCTCCTCATCCCATTCCTCTCCCCTTCCCCTTCAGACAGATGAGGTAGCTAAAGTACTGAAATCCCTTTCGGCTAAGATGGAGAGGTGGGAGTTAGAGGGGAACCCCACGTACAGAAACCCCCAGAATACTAATAACAGAGGTTTCAGGAGGCCTGGTAACAATATGCCACAGACCTTGCCAAAGGAACAAAGAAGTAGAGATAGGAGTGACCAGAGGATTCAGACCCCTCTCCAAAATAGCCTAGTTGCTCATGAGGAAGGGGAGGAGGTAGATGAACTCAACCCCGAGATCCACTGCATTGAGGACACTTCCCTGTTTCCTCATTTGACTCAATCTGCATATGAAGAATCCCTTATGAGCGTCCAAATCAATGAGTTGGGTAAAAGAGAGAAGCCCAACAACACCCCTAACAGATACCATCTCTGGTCGAAGAAGAAAGATGATACTTTTGACTGCCAGGATCAGCCCCTTATAGCAGAAAGGTCTGCTAAAGCTGTCGCCGCCACTACTAAAGAAAAGAAAACTCAGAATGCTTCGCCAACAGCCAAGGAACCTGTCTCCGAGGTAAGGGGACCTCCTAAGCCCCTCTCTTCTTTTAGTTTTGAGTATGAGATCCAGAAGATCAGAATTCCTGTACCCCTCTCAGAACTAGTTAAAAACGAAGATTTCAAAAGGTCCCTCTCTAAGTTGTTACAATCCGAACCCCCCCAGCCTTCCACAGACTCAATAAATCTTGAAGATGAAAAGCCAACAGTCATCCTAGGTCCCATGGTAGAAGATAGAAATGATTCATCCCCTCCTTTCTACATATCCCTGAACATACATGATAAAGTGTTGCATAACTGTCTCATGGATTTAGGGGCTTCTCATAACCTTATGCCCAAAATAGTAATGGAAGAATTGGGACTGGAGGTGACAAAGGCTTATCATGATTTGTACTCTTTTGATTCAAGGAGGGTGCAATGTCTTGGAGTCATCAAAGACTTGGCGGTCTCTCTGTTTCAGCTGCCAATGAAGAGTGTGGTCGTGGACATTGTAGTGGCCGACGTTCCTCCCAAGTTTGGCATGCTGCTGTCAAGATCTTGGATTAAAAATCTTGGAGGAACATTACAAATGGATCTCACATATGCTACTATTCCATTCTTTGGAGGAGAACACAGGAGGTTGTACAGAGAAGCCCAGCTAGCCTATATTGTCAGTGATGAAGCAAATCCCACCAATCATCCCATCTTTGCACTTGACACTGATTTGGGGTCTAGTCTATTGTAGATCATTGATGCTCCTGAAGCCCCTTCCCAAATCAAAAAGCAACCCTTATTTGATCACGAGACACCTCCTCCAAACACCTCCATTTGGAAAATGTTTTTCGACAGAGCTTCTTCTAGCGAGGGAGCTGGCGCTGGAGTGGTTTTCATGTCACCTTCTAAAGAGACCATATCCCTGTCATACAAGCTGGAATTTGAAACCACCAACAATGTGGCAGAGTATGAAGATCTTGTTCTGGGTATGAGGGCTGCAAAAGAAATGGGAATAAGGGAGATGACAGTGTTCGGAGATGCTGAATTGATAATCCAACAAGTCAGGAATGTCTATCAGGCCAAGCATCCTCGGCTCAGAAGTTACAGGAACGAGGTATGGGACCTGATTGATAATTTCTTCTCAGCTTTCAACATTTCTTTTTTCCCAAGGGAGGATAATGTTGTGGCCGATTCTTTAGCTGTTTCAGCTAGCCGGTTCAAGATCCCTCTGTTGTCTATGGTCAAATATGATGTTGAGATAAAATATAGGCCCTCTGTACTAGACAATGTCAAGCATTGGAAGGTATTCGATGATGATCTTGAAATCAAAAAATTTCTCCAATCTGTTGAGGAATTCTCTGCGTTGCACATTGATCAGGATCCTGACCTTGAAAATGACCATTACCCTGAGGTGTTTTTAAATGAAATTGCTAATCACGAGATTATTCAACTGCCTAACAATCACATTTCGAGGGGATTAGTCCATTTAGAAATATTGTTCGATGGGAATGATGTGGAAGCAAAGGATAAGATTTCAGGAAAAAATATTGATACATCAGAGTGCAACATTGGCACACAAGAGGAGCCTAAGTTTGTCAAGTTGTCAAGCAGCCTGACCCAAGAACAGAGGGACGAATACACTTAACTATTAAGAGAATTTGTCGATGTGTTTGCATGGACCTATGAAGACCTCAAGACATATGACACATCTGTCATTGAACACAAGATCCCACTGAAGGAAGATGCTAAACCATTTAGGCAAAAGCTAAGACAGATAAACCCTATGTTGCTGCCTGTCATGGAAAAAGAAGTGAAGAAGTTGTTAGATGCCCAAATCATTGTCCCCTTGAGATATTATGAATGGGTGGCCAATTTGGTCCCGGTAAGGAAGAAAAGTGAAGAAATTAGGCTCTGTGTCGATTTCAGGAACCTAAACAGGAGCTCAAAGAAAGACAATTATCCCATGCCCAACATGGAACACATATTGCAGAGGGTAACTGGTGCATCCAGGATATCCATGATTGATGGATTTTCTGGCTATAATCAGATATCGGTCATGCCAGAGGACAGGGAAAAGACGACCTTCACCACTCATTAGGGCACATTCATGTATGCCAAAATGCCCTTTGGATTGATGAATGTAGGAGCAACATTTCAGCAGGCCATGGATATAGCCTTCATCGGGGAAAAAGATCAGTTTGTGGTGATCTATCTGGATGACATCACAGTCTTCTCCAAGTCTGACCAAGAGCACTACTGTCATCTAAGAAAAGTGTTCTTGAAGTGTCGGAGGTTTGGCCTATCCTTAAACCCCAAAAAATATTTGTTTGCTATGAAGGAGGGGAAATTGTTAGGTCATATAGTATCAGCAAAAGGAGTGATAATTGATCCCAACATAGTAGAGGTGATTTAGACTCTATCACTTCCCAGGTCTAAAAAAGAAGTCCAGGCCTTTCTAGGAAAGATTAACTTTTTGAGGAGGTTCGTCTCAAATTTTGCTGAGCTGGTGAAACACATCACAACCATGCTCAAAAGGGGGAATGAACTGAAATGGACCGCTGAATCCAGGGAATCTTTTATCCAAATAAAAAGGGCATTGACTGAGGCACCTGTGCTGATCAGTCCTGACTATTCCAAAGACTTCCTAGTTTTTTCTTTCGCTTATTTTGATACAGTAGCAGCGACCTTATTGCAGAAAAATGAGGAAGGGCGAGAGAAACCCATTGTCTTCTTCAGTAAAGCATTAAGAGATGCAGAAATCAGGTACGAGATCATGGAGAAGCAGGCCTATGCCTTGGTGAGAGCTCTCAAAGCTTTCAAAGTCTATGTCTTGCACTCAAAAGTGACCGCATACGTTCCTTCGGCCTCTGTGAAGGACATCCTTGTACAACCTAACATAGATGGGAGAAGAGGTAAATGGATTGCTAAGATTCTTGAGTTTGACCTGGAAATAAAGCCCACCAAGTTGGTTAAGGGGCAGAGTTTGGCCAAGCTACTGGCTGAATCCAATTGCAGAGCCTTGGGGGCTAGTCTAATCAATACTTGCTCAGGAACTCAACAAGTTGAGTTGTCCAACCAAAGCTCTCAGGACGACTTGCCCCTAACAGAATGTGCCTGGTAACGAGACATCTTGTACTTTCTGCAAGAGTTGAGGCCCCTTGATGGAATGGGTAAAAGTAAGGCAAGATCTTTAAAACTCATGGCGGTCAAATATTGCCTCATTGACCGAGTCTTGTACTAGAGAGACCCTCTAGGGGTGTTGTTGAGGTGTTTGAGCCCACAGGAATCCCAGAAGGTTATATTTGAATTCCATAACGACCTTTGTGGAGGACATTATTTTTGGAAGACCACAGCTCATAAAATCCTCAGGGTTGGGTATTATTGGCCCTCTTTATTCACTGATGTCTGCAGAGAAATCAGAGATTGCATCAAATTCCAAAAGTTCTCAGGAAAGCAACAACTTAGACCACTACCACTGAAGCTTGTAGTAGCTTCAACACCTTTTCAACAATGGGGGCTGGACTTCATTGGAGAAATCCAACCTCCCTCAAGTGGCTAACACAGATGGATCCTGACTGCAACAAACTATTTCACCAAGTGGATAAAAGTTGCCCCCACTAGAAGTACATCGCACAAAGTAATTATCAGCTTCCTGGAGGATATCATAGCCAGATTTGGCTGCCCCAGCAGGATTGTCACTGATAATGTTGCTTTGTTCAAATCTGAGCCTCTGATTAAGTTTTGTGAGCAGTTCAAGATCTCGCTAATTCATTCCACCCCCTACTATCCTCAAGGAAATGGACTAGCAAAATCTTCCAATAAAAGCCTAATCAAGCTCATTAAAAGATTATTGGAAGACAATAAGAGGGCTTGAGATTCAAAGCTCAAATTTTCTCTATGGGCCGATCAAGTGACAATGAAGAAGTCCCTAGGCACCTCGCCTTTTCAGCTGGTTTACGGAACATAGGCTATTTTTCCCACTCATCTCGCCTTACCTGTAGCGAAGTTCTTTCAAGAATATGAAGGAGAGCCGGATCATATGGTCAGAAGGATTCATCAGATGGTGGAAGTAAAACAGATCAGGGAACAAGTGATGGACGCAACTCATAGTCATCAGCAGAAGGTCAAACAGGCTTTTGACAGGAAGGTCAGGAAGAAGGAGTTTGAGATCGGGGATTTGGTACTTAAGTGGGATGCACCCAGACAGGATAAGGGCAAACACAACAAGTTTGACGCCCTCTGGATCGGGCTCTTCAAAATCTCTGAGATTTTCTCAAATAACACGTACAGGTTGCAGGATTTGGAGGGTGAAGAGGTTTTCAACAGCCCAGTAAATGGGCATTTTCTGAAGAAATGTTTTGTTTGAGCCTTAGAGGGATCCTTTGTTTGTAAATATTGTCCTTTTGGTTCTTTGTTTATTTTTATTTTTTGGCTTAGTAAATGACTCCATAGCCCAATAACAAGGCACTGAAGCTGCAAAATGAGTCCTTAGAGCATCGCAGGGACGACTCTATCCCCCATGGAGCCTAATGTTAGAAACAATTCTTGTCTTGGGTGTAAGAGTATCCAGGTCTGCACGCTGCATGACAAGCGCCCAAGCGTAGCATAGAAAAATCTCATTTCTGGTCACCAATCAAGTGAGCGGGCGAAGTTATGTTGTCAACGACCAAGATCCATCTATAGAGAAGATCGACGATCGGCGGGTAATCGCGGTTAGCAAAGTTGCGCCAGGATTAGCGCAATGGATGACGCTTATATATCACCAAAAAGATCTCAGCTGTCCATCCCAGAGGATTACGTGGCACACGATCGAGCTCTATCGCCACTTCTCCCTTTGCGACTTTGAAGAATGAGGAGCAGCCTCCTCCCAGCCGCGAGACACGAAGTGCCGAAAGCGTCCAGGACCCGGGCCCACAGTCTTGTCGAAATGATCCAGACCATCCGATCAAGGAGGGGTATGTGGCACGCGATTAAGCTATGTCGCCACCTCGCCTTTCATAACTTCGAAGCACAAGGGGCAACCTCCTCCCATCCCCGAGACGTGAAGTGCCGAAGGCGTCTGGGACCCGGGCCCACCATATTGCCAAGACGATCAGGACCGTCCATCCAGAGGGACACATGGTGCGCAATTTGGCTCTATCGCCTCCTCGTGCATCACAACTTTGAAGAATGAGGACCAGCCTCCTCCCAGCGCGAGACGCGAAGTGCCGAAGGCGTCCGGGACCCGGGCCCACCATATTGCCGAGATGATCAAGACCGTCCATCCAGAGGGACACGTGGTGCACGATCAGGCCATGTCGGTATTTCTCCCATCGCGACTTTGAAGCACAAGGAGCAGCCTCCTCCCAACTGCGAGATGCAAAGCGCCGAAAGCATTCAAGACTCGGGCCCACAGTATCATCGAAAGTGATCTCAACCGTCCATCTCGCACAGACACATGGTGCGCGATTAGGCTCTATCGCCTCTTCGTGCATCGCGACTTTGAAGAGTAAGGACTAGCTCCTTCCCATCCACGAGACACGAAGTGTCGAAGCTCCTGAGTATATCGTCTCGGCCACTCCCTGGGGAAGCAGTTAATGAAAATCTAGCAGGTAGATAAAACCTCAACTCGAGCCATAAATGGAAGGTATGGGAGGCCTGGAGCAATCAACCCGTGGTACCCTTGTGTGCAGGTCCCCCCTGCAAGAGCCATGCCGAGTTAAGGTGGCGTCTGACGAAGGATTTTCGTCCAGGTTTGATTGAAGAGACGCCATGCCTTGGAGGTCCGAACACGCCTCTGTTGGGCGAATTTTTCTGAGTATATGTACTCAGTTTTTCTATTTTTGTAAGCATCGATGGTAGAGAAAAGCTCCCGATTGTAAAGATTTAATCCAGCCTTTGGTTTTCTGGTTATAGTAGAACATTTGAGACTTCTTGTTTAATGGAAACCAACTTCTTCTTTTCCTCTGAATCTAAGGTCCCAGGCATGAATGATCTAGTCGGGTGTTGCATTACTATGTTATGTAGGTTTCATTTCATCAGTTCTGCAATCTTCTTAGGTTTATTTTGAAGTTTATTCGGCTCTGAGAGGATCTCATAGCCGAGACTTTTCCTCATTTGTGAATACTGCTGGAAGACCGGACGTCCAGAGCAGACTTTATTTCTCCTCATTTCCCTCCAAATACTCACCACTATCATTATTACTGGCTTAAGTTAGGTCAAGACTTCATGTGTCACTGTTGTTCCAGCCCAGTTTTATGAGTTAGAACGACACTGTTCTGAGTTTACTTCCATCTGATCACCCCTTTATAAACAAATCGTGACATAAAATTGATGGGCGTCGGGCTCTACTCCTGCTGCAATCTAGGAGTGACTTCCAACGCCAACAGGTTGTACCTAAGCTTGATTCTTATCCACCAGGGTTTTTTTCATGAATTTGTGGTTTGGGTGATGAGCTATATTTTTTTTTTATGTCTGGCGGAATCAACAACTAGTTGGGCACGTGCTCGCGTTACACGTGGCCGTGTTATCCAACTACTACCACTATAACCTCCAGGTGTGCCCACGATGCCCCTTACGCGACACACATTGTAAGTCGGGGGGAGTTGAACTCGAAACCTCATGGAACTTCATTTTCACAGCACTTGTCAATTGACCTACCCCCCCGAGGGCTGGTGATGAGCTATATTACCTATGTCCTTTGCCATATTAATTAGTGGGATGCATCCCCCTTCTTTAGACCTGGTACGGATCTTAGATAGGGATGCCCCCCCCCTCCTCTTCTTTTCCTTTTAATAGTTGAAAGACCGAGTAGACTAATAAAAGAGGCTTCAAAAAATGGTAGTTTCAAATGGATATGCATTGACCCAACTTGTAATATCATACATCTCTTGTTTGTGTATTATACTCTGATTTTCTGTAAAGGTACTAGAAGGATTGTTGAGAAATTCAAAAACATTTTGGAGCTATTATGCAAAGCTATAAGTATGATCATCTCTATTAAAAAATCCACTATCTCCATGTGGGGTATATCTAAACAAGATCAAGGACACTTCTCCCATTTATTTTCCTACCAGTTGATTGATCTAAACCATGGTTTAAAGTATTTTGGGTTCCATTTAAAACCTAACATGGTTTAAAAAGGTGTCTGGCAATCGTTGATTGCCAAATTGGAAAAGAGAATAAATAACTAGTGCAACCAATGGCTCTCTAAAGGCGACAAACTAGTACTTGTTAAAGCAGTTCTAGATTCTATACCATTATACTAGATCTCTTTGGCTTGGGTTCTAAAAGGTGTGCTGGAGATAATTGGGAAACTATGCTACAAATTTATCTAGTTGAGAGACCAAAAAAACAAAGGACTTGCATTGGCATAGTGGAAAAAATTGGCTATCCCAAAAGCAAGTGGAGGATTAGGCCTAAAAAATCCCTTTCTCTTCTCTAAGGACCTAGCTGCAAAAAATGTGCAGAGGTTAGTACAAAGAAAAGGGTTGTGGGTCAAAGTAATTAGATCAAAGTACATTTCCCTAACATCAATAGAGGATTGGGTAAGGAACCAAGTAAAAAAAATACTTAACTCAATATTTTGGAAAGCTATGAATTCAACATTTCATTTGGTAAGTAATTGGTTGATTTGGAAAGTAGGTAAAGGTGATAAAGTACAAATTGTCCTTGACCCTTGGATAAGCAGTAAGGGCTTGCACATATTACATACTCGACTGATGTAGGGACTCATAAACAAAATATTTTATACTCTTGGACAATTTGTGAACTGAGAGAGATCTACAATTTGAGACGTCCCGAGACATACCTGTAGGGGGGTTCCCACTCCCAGGGGGCACCTACCCTTCTAGCCTTATCACAACATGCCAAATTCCCCATCGAGGACTTGAACCTGGGTAGGGAGAGTGCGAGACCTACCTCCCAACCATTTGAGCTATTACCCCTCGAAAAATGATTCATTTCAGATGAAGATTAACAAGTTATAAGATAATTGTTGACAACAAATAAGACATGTGGGTAATATTTTTTTTTGACGAAAACGGCTATAGTTTATATTAGAGGGATGGCAAAGCCACAAATTCAGTTACAAATTGCCCCGAGTTTCTTCGGGCCTACAGATCAAAATACAAAATGTGATGCAACACTGTTTCAGCATAAGATCCAGTGTTGTTTCAGCATAATTTCCAGCACTGTGTTTCAACATCTGTTCCAGCGCTGTGTTTCAGCATATGTAACAACACTGAGTTTCAACAATTGTTCCAGCACTGTGTTTCAGCATATGTAACAACACTTTGTTTCAGCTGTTACAACACTGTGTTTCAACATAGGTTCCAGCTCTGTTTCAGCACTGTGTTTCAACATCTGTGTTCCAGCATCTGTGTTTCAGCATCAGTGTTTCAGCATCTGTGTTCCAGCTATGTTTCAGCACTGTGTTCCAGCTCTGTTACAACACTGTGTTTCAGCATCTGTTCCAGCTCTGTTTCAACACTTTGTTTCAACATCTATGTTCCAGCATCTGTGTTCCAGCATTTGTTTTCCAACACCTGTGTTCCAGCATCTGTGTTTCGACATCTGTATTCCAGCTCTGTTACAACACTATGTTTCAGCATCTGTTCTAGCTCTGAGTTTCAGCAACTGTTCCAGCACTGTGTTTCAACATCTGTTCCAGCACTGTGTTTCAGCGTGAGTTACAGCCCTGTGTTTCAGCTTGATACAACACTGTTTCAGCATATGTTACTTCTTTCCTGCACTTTGGAGTCCTTTCTAGCAAATTTCAGACATTTGCAATTTCTGACAGGAGCTCTCCGAACGTTTCCTTCTCCCCCAAACTCTCAGGGATTGGTTCATGATCTAGCAATTGGAAGAGTGCAAGAGGGCGGCGTGGGTTCATGGGATCTCCACATTATTCATGATTCCATTTACTGACAGCACCCCAACCTCCAATAACACGCCTTTGTTGGCTTCCTTATCAGCCATTCGGTTGAGGTCCCTTAACACATGAAAGAATTGATAGGAGTTCAAATTCCTTAAGAGGAGGCGAATTTTATCAAGGAGATTGTTGAGCTTAGTGCTTTGAGTTGTGGAGTGTTTGATCATGGCCTGTATTATTATTCTGGAATCGCCTATGATTGTCAAGTCCTGGGTTCTAAGACATGTGGGTAATATTAATATGGGAGTATTAATCAATTTGGATAACAAATATATATATCTCATATATGAACTTGAAAGTTAATCTTTTTAAAATACATTAAAACAAGTACTTTTTGAATTTGACCTATGAAATGAGTATCGATAAAAAGGTTCAAGTACCATTAATCAAATCACTTAGCAAAAAAAAATCTCAAATGAAAATTAGTATGAAGTATATGCTTTGGTGTGAACCTCCCGCTTTATATGCCTACTTATTTGAAGACAATATTTTTGCAATAATAGTATTGTTTGAAGAAAATAAAAAAATGCTTTAATAAGAAATTTTTGCAATAATAATATTGTTGGAAGAAAATAAGAAAATGGATCGCAGAATCAAAAAAAGAAGGAAAGATTTACGTATGGTTATAAAAAGGTGTTATTACTCTATTAAAAATTAAGGCGGTTATTCAAAGAAAATATATCAATATCACTATTTGCTCAACTAACAAGGATAATGATATTAATGTTGATATCAATAATTAATTGTTAATCACTGAATCAAGTGTACTCTAAAAGATAGATTCATGGGACAAAAAATTCATGAAATAAACAATCTACCCTTGACAATTGATGATTATGTTTTCATACCCCCATTCAATGTTACATCTATGTCTTAAAAAGGCGTTGACATAATTCTAGGTTTAACCTAGATGAAAATATTGTGTACCTTCATCTTAAACACGAAGAATAAATTTTTGACATTCTCTTATAAGAAGAAGAAGATAAGCTACTATCTCTTCCATGTACTAGTTTCCTATTAGTTCTAATACCTTGGTGGAAGCAGAGGTGAATTGATGGCACTTTGCATAGTACAACATTTTGTACAAAGGTGCTAGTGAATTGTTGCATATGTTGAAGTAATCACATTTGTACTTGGATTTCCACCTTTATTGATAGTGAACATGGACAAGCCCTAAAGCAAGATTCCATGGAGAAATGAAGTTTGGGAAGCTGTAGGATGGATAAATGCAACATGTCAAATATGATGCCATTTAGAATCTTTGTGGTTCATCTAACTCCGACCTTCAAAGTGTGTTAACTAAGCCTCCGAATATAATCTCACCCCAGTTGAAGATAACTCAAATTTAAACATGTCATGTATGATAGGTACCCAATGTAATAATAAGTTCTCGGCGTTGGGTTCTCCATACAACCGACCCATTAGAATCACCATATTTCACATATCCCATATAAATGGATAGTTGGATGTACTCTTGTACTATGCTTCTTGAAGGTTTTTGATGAATTCTAAAACCACCAAATAATTGATGCAAATCATTTTTAGTGATGAACTTATCAACTGATAACCAATATACCCAAACTCGAGGAGTTAGAAGCTTGTATATTCATTGAATAACATTGAGATTAAACATGCCCATCAAATCTCCTCTCACAATATCTACTTGTGTGATTAAACATTTGATGATGTCAAAAGGATGGAAAAAGTGTTGGCCTTTCTATTTCCACTCGCAAATAGGAGGGCCAATCAGATCATTAGTGTGGGTTTCATTTTTTTGCAGATCTTGAGGTTTGTTTTCCCTTTTGGATTTTGGAGATCGCAGGTAATGGGACAACATCGCAATAATGGCGACACAGAAAAGAGTATGAAGATTTAGTAATACAATGTGATTGGACCATGAATTAGGGTCAGGGGTAGTATCATTCTTCTTCTCCATCATTATTTTCCCTGCACATAATTAAGCACAAGCACGAGATATTATCCATGCATTAACATTTCAAAGATTATAATTTATTCAATGAAAAGAAAAACAATGCGGCACAATAAAAATTCCTTACCTTGGTTGGATTTGAAAACCACAAACCTTAGAGTGTTTCCCTGTAAAAGAGTTTGGATGTGCAATAACTTCTTCTCTGTCTCTCCTTTGCCTTGGGAAGATGCAAAGATAGAATGAAATAAATAAATCTATTACCAAGTTGCCAAAGAGTTTGAATGTGCAACAACAATATATGTGCAATATCTTCTTCTTGGTCTCTACTTTGCTTTGGGAAGATGAGAGGGTAGAATGAAATAAAGAAAGTTATTACCAAGCTACCGACAAATTTAAGTAACATTGACTTGACCTTGCACTAATTTTGCTTGTAACTATTGCACTTTATTATTTTTTAAGAATGTTTTACTATTTTCTTCATTTACTCGTTTTCATACCCACACTTTATCTCAAAACTGCTTCTGATTGGTTAAGAGATCATTTTCCCTAGATGTAAGGAGTTTTGCCCCTTTATGCATTACTAGTGAATTATTTTAGGTGAACAAGTTTTATCTACACATAATGATGTTGCTACTTATCGAAGCCTTGAGATTGAATCAATAGAAGCTAAGTTGTAGCCCTCATTTTTGTAGACTTTTCCCTAAAAACTAAGACCTTATTCTTTTCACATTCCCATGCCTAATTATAAAAAGTGCAAGTGGAGTTGCCTGGATGACTGGCTGGATAGTGGATCCCTGTCCTTGGAGGGCTCACTGGCCTTAGAGTGGAGCCGATACACATCGGCCCTCAAAGGTGTCGGGATATCGCTCACCGATAAGTCTGATATTTTACTTTGGGCCAGGGGAGACGCCACGGGTGCCATCACTGTTAAAAATCTGTATGCTGCTCACTTACAACAGAAGAGACTCGAGATAGACCTCTCTTGGATTCGCCTCATTTGGACTTGGCAGGTCCCGCTTAAACTAAAGATCTTTATCTGGATAGTGGGTAGAGGGAAGCTGCTCACCTGGGAGGCACTTAGACATAGAGGCTGGGAGGGCCCCAGCTTGTGTCCCCTCTGTAAACTTGATTCTGAAGATACACAACATCTTATGGTTCTTTGCGTTTTTACCAAGGAGGTTTGGCTTCACTTGAACAAGACTTTCTCTCTTTCAGCGGTCTGGGGAGGTAACACTTTCTCGGCCTGCATGGCTGACTGGATCACTCACAAGACAGCCCCCCCGAGCTT
>ML847847.1:0-34280 GCA_009831015.1 Picea engelmannii | reverse complement strand
GGATAGAGTCCACCGGGTTTGTGTCTTGTGCCTCCCATTATTTCTTTTTGTCTTCCTCTTCCTTCCATAGTCTTTCTTCTTCTTCTTGTTTCAACTTCTCTTCTTACTCCTCCATTTTCTTCCTTTCCTCTTCCTCTTGTCTCTAGTTTTCTACTTCTTCCTAATGAAGCTTCAATGATTTAGCCTTTTGTTTTGTTTTCTCCTTCTCTTGTGCTTACTGAAGTCTCAGTGCTTCAACCTCCTTCTCCAATCTTTCCTTTTATGATACTGCCTTGGTTGCAACTTCCTTTTCTAACCTTTCTCTTTCAAGGCACTCTTTATATAGTTTGTCTCTTTTGGGCTTAAATCCACTCCCAATTATGAAAAGGACTTAATCAAAGGATATAGCTCTCATGTAGATCTCTTCTTCTTGCCATACCTCATTTTGGTATGGCCACCTATATTTGCAGGCCCTATAATGTTGACCGATGACATCCAGTGGGTCATGTCGTCATAATCTTTCCTCCCCAAAATGGAAGGTTTTCAGGATGTCTACTTCTAATAAACTGTAGGACCCTACATATAAGGACATTGAGGGCTAAGGAGATTTCTTATCTCAGATCAAAGCCACTCCAACTCCATAGACGAGTGTTTGATAGGAAATTTCTTGGAGAGATAACTTGTATGGTATGAATATGGGGAGTAAATGAGGAGCTTTTGTGGTTTTGAAAACTCTAATAGATGTCCCCTTTTCTGTGATGTACCAGTCACCTACCTCGCTAACCACCCACATTGATTTATCTAACATACAATGAGTTGGCACACCGAATAATAGTTGATACAATGGAATTAAGAATTGTTCACATATCTTGGGGTAGTGGATCTGATACTTGTGTTCCCATAAATCCTAGCAATATACGTGGGTCACTAGATTTCCACTGCCATCCCATACCTAGGAAGGAGTTAATCATACAAACAATGTATATCAAGTAAGAGGCCATGTAGAAGGTTGGGTGTTTTCTAAGAGCTATGTGCTTGGCTGTGAAGATGGCCTGTTCCAAGGCAGTGGAGAGGATGGCTCCCCAATTGAACACAAATTATGTCTTGTTGATTGTGTATATCAATGACACCCGTGATTCATTAAATTTAGTGGCATCTTTTACACCATACAACTCGTTGAAGAGAGCTACTGCAATCCTATAAGGAGTCCTCAATAGGTTCATTGGGTAAGTCATTGTTCTTCTTTCTCTAAATAATTTTCGAGGTGCCCACCAACTCTTCACTACCTCTCTCCAATTCAAGGAGAATTGCAACATCCAATTGTTGGTAAGATCGAACTCTAATGTGGGGAATTTATAATATATATCCAAGGCAGAAGTATGGAATGAAGCGATGGATTTCCCATATGTGTCTTAGATAATCCTATTATCAACATCAACCCAAATTATGAGCCGAGAAATGGTCTTTGTGCAAGGAAATATGGTAGGTTGTGTGGTTGCTTTATGCAACTAAGAATTCTTGATAAACTAGTACACTCCTCCATCTGGATTGATTTCTCTAGGGAGGAGTCACATTTCTGGACATGTCTCCTTGTGAAACTATTGGTATAGATCCCCCCACCTGAAGACTATGTTGGTCTCCATGTAGAATTTTGTATCAACATATGTTGGTCCTGGGGTGCCAACATCTATCTCCATCTCCTCCTCACAGTCCGAGTTTAATTCAATGATGAGATTTTTCTACTTTTGGGACTTCTTGGAAGCCATGGTCACGATCCTGCAACTCATCCATGTTAACAACATCAAACATCAATAATGTTAGTTTCAAAAGGAAAACAAATGTTTGTGTGTAAACAATTACCATGGGGTACACATATTCCTATCTTCCAATGTTGGTCGTTTTCAGTGAATCCCTTCCAAAACTTGTATCATTCTTAGCTTGTGAAAGGGGATGGTTTCTTTGCACTCGATTCGGGCTAGAAAAAAAAGAAGTAAATTTCCTCTTTGTAGCGTTTTAGTTAGAAACTAAAGTTGCCCCCCCTTCCTTTCAAACCGACACTTGCTCTATTTCTCTTTCTTATAGAGCGAAATAAGGGTCCAATAACCTGCCTAGTTCACCCTTCATCGATAATATCAGTTAATGAATTAGGAATTGCTTTTGGGTATGAGTGTTGCAAAGCTCCCAGTGACCGACGGGTTGACTAAGGGTTCATCTCCTTGGTGCGGGAAATGTCCCTAGTGATATTTAAGATGTCCCAGGAAGTGATATCATTTGAAATATCCAGGATATCACAATGCATTGATTTTAACAATCCGTACACAAGGTGTGTGATGCAGATTTGTTCTCAAAACAATGGAAAATATTTGGAATGCAACCTGTGTAGGAAGGAGGGGTCCCTACTTGATATGTAGGTAGGCATTATTGTGATTGCATCCACCTTGTAGGGAAATTGTTGTTGTGAAATTTCTATGGAAAGTGGTGAGTGGATTCGAACTTGGGTCGAGGTCAAGAATTAGTCAAAATTTGGATGTGGCGAGTCTATATGGAAAAGAACAAGAGAAAATATCGATGAAAAGGTGATGATTTATCCTTTTTGTATGTACAAGAACCAGGTTCCTTTGGTTGGAAAATGAGGGTTTTGTTGATAAGGAGGCCATATAGGAAATTGGGCCAGTGAATGCATGGGGGTTGTCATTCAATCCATTTCTTTGGTTGTTTGAGGAATCTCAGGGCCAAGTGGCGGAAGGGCATTTGGTCAGGGTAGATCCCTTCTCCTTTTAAATAATTTGAAATTGCAAAGTTGGAAAGAATATACCAAAACCATGTTGGGAGGGAGTACATACCTCGAGGTAGATGATTTATGGGACATGTCGAGGATTCGTACAAAAAATTGCTTGGTGGATTTCCATGCATTCAATGGGTTTAATGCACTTAAGGAGAGAAAGTGACAAACGACAGAAAGAAACGATTAAAAGAAAATGGCCATGGCTTGTTTTATATTGAAAATGTGACCCCCTTTCGACCTTTTTTAACTTTTTAAAAACTTGTCGCATGAACTATCAAATTTGAGTTTCATGTGCATGGAAAATTTAGTGAGGTGTGATAAATGTCAATTCCACGACTTGAGGAAAGTTCCTAAGTTCATGATATGTCACATCTTTGAAAAGTTTCGAAGACAAGTAGAGAAGGGTTGTCACCGAGCTTCAATACTTGGCGAGTTGCGATGTGTCTGGAAGAAAAGCATTTTCTAGTGTGATATGCCATGAAAGAGGAAAATTTTGATAGATTCCATGCGTCACAATGAAAGTTATTTTCCATGTGATATGTCATGGCCTTGGAAAATTTTGAGCATCATGATGTATCGTAAGAGAAAAAATTTCTAGTACGATAGGCCGTGAGAACGAAAACTTCAAGAGATGCGACATGTCAAGTTTTCTGAAAATTTATAAGTTTTCATGTGTTACAATGAAAGTAAATTTCAATGAAATATGGTGTATATCTCCTTGATCCAAGTGGATATCAGTGTCCATCCACCTTTTCTATTGAATCAACGTTTTTGAGCATGTAGTTTTGATAAACCATGATATTCACCCTTTTGATGGGGAATATAATGCAATACCATCTCCATTTGTTAACTACAACCATCATGTAATGATTGCCTAATGATGTTATGTACATTTCTACAATGTCAATGCATCGGATCCCGTTAGAACTCCATATTTAAGCACACTTGGGCTAGAGTAGTACTGGGATGGGTGACCTCCCGAGAGGTCCTAGTGTTTTACATGCCTATGGAATTTTATAAACCTAGACCAATTTATCCCACATGCATCTTTAGAATTATTCTCCTTTCACTCTCTCATTTATAATCGAGGTGAAGGAGGTCCTTTGAGCATGCAATGGACTGTGATGTAATGCTTAATGCAAATGGGTGTAGCCAACATCTCTTTCTCTTCAGAGATAAGCTACCACCATTCTAGCCAATTTGTGTTCTGCAATATTATGTTATTCATTAATAGAAGTTGGGTTTCATTGTATTTATGTGTTCTCTGTTATATTTTCATTTGTATCTCATTTCGTTCTCAAACTTGGCTCACTTCATGTTTGCACACATCCTTCTTAACATTGGGGGGTTAAGACCCAAGATTATTCCAGATTCAACCAACAAAAACCCCAAGGTGTCAACATATCAATCTTCAACCAAGGTTGAAGAAGGTCTCACTCGAGACACCATGAGGATCACATAAACCATTTGGTTTTGTGTCGGTGATAAAGGGTTACATACACTAGAATCCATTTGGTTCAACATTCATACTTTCCATTGATTTACACTTAATTATAAATTCATGCAACATCAATACAAACATTCATCTGACATAAGAACAATACAACATAGAACATAAATCATTGTAGCTTTATTATCTTTATTCAACCATCACAAACATACATTAAGAAATTCATCAGTTAACAACAACAAACCCTTGTTCTCTTATACACTTTCCTAGTATTGTATCACACAATGCCAAGCACATTCTTTAGACTCTACAGATATGAATGACTCAGACTTACAATCAGAGACATTACAATACTACATAGTCTTAGAGAAATCTCAGGGACGATTACAACAACTCCCAATTGTGGGTTAACTATCTCAATCATAGAACAACAAACCCTTTCTTTGTCGCCCTTGCTTCCTTTTATTTCCTTCTCTGTTTTGGCGCTTAGTCACTTTTAGTTCTACTCCACTCGCTTTGTTGACTGCCAGTCATGCACGCTTCTGTCACCCGCATGCATTCCACGTAGCCTCTTTAGAATTGTGGCAATCTCAACTACCTTTCCAACTCATCTTCTTACTGCTCCACGATCCCTCGTGCTTTCTATAGTAATCATTCGGGGAGATTTCCTGAAGATTATTTTCTTGATTCCGGTGTGCATGCAATGTCTTCTTGGTTTTTGGCACGCATCACAAAACTCGATCCAACGTGCATTAACATATCTATAATTGGCATGCATGAAAAAAAATTGGTCTAGCGCGCGCCTCTTCTCACCTGTAATACCTCTAGGTTGAACCCAATTGTGAATGTACATATAGGATGGTGAGCCAAGATATTTTGGGCTTGAGTGCCATTGTAAATGTGCTTTGAGGCCAGATCTCCTGTGTGGTTACAAGGCTAGAGAGATAGAATGCTAAAATACCAGCGAACCTATAATTGTAATATGCATCACTCATATTATAATAAAATACATAATTATTGTAGACCAACCATACAAGAAGAGTATGGGGGGCTAGAACTCCATTAGAGGAAAGGGGGATAAGGGACTTAAGCGAGGGGATTAAGCTATGGGGATAAGCCAAGGAATATAATAAAAATTCCTTAAAGATTCCAAGCCTAAGTTTCGACATGCTCATGTTTTTATCCTAAGTCTTGGAGAGGGACAAATTTTCAAGAGAGAGAAAGTGGTTACTCTTGCACCACTTGCCATGTTGTTTGCATGCATACTTATACTAGAGACTTAGTGAGTTTTAGAGATCTCATCATCATTTTTCCCCATCATTCTGGGATTGTTCGAACTTTAGACTCTTTCCATCCGCACCTTATGACCATCACCACTTTTCGTACCTGTGCTTGGAGAAAGATTTGGGGAGTTGTTGGGAAGGAGTATTTTGAGATCCTTGGAAATGAATAAGCATGTTGTCAGGCCTATGGGTGGTTGAAGAAGCAGATTGTCGAGCCCGTGTGTGTCTGAAGAAGCGAGTTGTTAGGCCTATGAGCATTCTATCCAGGTGGGAGAACTCTTGGGAACTGATTTCCCCGTGGTCTGGGCAATAACTACAAAGCTCTGATACTTTCTGTCTAGCCTGTTGTTGAAGCCTCAGAAAGGAAGTGGGGCAACCAAAGGATTGTTGAGTAGAGAAGGGGAACACTTCCTAGGGTGGAAGAGGCTGCAAGAAATGAGAGGTTGTAGGCTAGTTGTAGCAGTTGGCACCTTAACCTAAGATTTATTATGTTGGATAGGCATTAGTCTGACTAAGGAAACCTTCCCTGGTGGAGTTTCTAGCCTCAACTCAAGGGTGACCTGTTGTTGAGATTTTATGAGCAACATAGTCTATGGTTGGGAGGAATGTCTGAGGTCTACAAGTAGTTGGTGATTTACCATTAAAAGTTAAGTGTCTTTTTATGTGTTTACATGTTATTTACTATGTGCATTATTCTGCTGAATAATGTATATACGTTTATGTCAATTCTATATGCTTAAATATATATGTTTATGCATGAATTGGTATACCACTTGCATTGCATATATTATATTCATATACAGGTCATGCTATGTTATTTAAATGGTATTTGAGCTAATATTAGAGGTAACAAGACTCAACGAGGTGGTTGGGTACGCGACAAAGCTGTAAGAGGTAGAAATAAAAATAAAATAAAATAAAACAATTGTGATAGAAGACGATGTTTATGTGGTGTGGACCAACTTGGGTGGTTAGGGACATTACAAAGTGGTATCATAGCCACAGATTCAATACTGAGCCTGCATGGGCCAACTAGCAGAACGCTGGAGATATAAGTTGCAGAAATTTAAATTTCAGAGAATGTCTCTGATATGTTTGACAAAAGTATCCCTATGAAATTGGGAAAGAATTCGTGGGGAATTTGAGAAATTTAGCACCGGGGTTAAAAATCCCCAATTCTAAATCTCAAATTGGGAAATTTCAACTTGTAACTGAGCGATATTCAAAAATTGCAGAGTGCCCATGGTGAAATTGGGCAAAAGCCCCAATTCTGCAGTGAGAATTCATGGGAAATTCAATGAGGAAAAGTCGAATTTCATGTACAAGAGTTGAATCAACATCTACAGAGCTGGAATTGTTCGTATTAAGCTTGGTTATAGAACTACAATAGCAGTCNTGGGCAAAAGCCCCAATTCTGCAGTGAGAATTCATGGGAAATTCAATGAGGAAAAGTCGAATTTCATGTACAAGAGTTGAATCAACATCTACAGAGCTGGAATTGTTCGTATTAAGCTTGGTTATAGAACTACAATAGCAGTCGAGCCAAGAATTTTGAATTTGGGGCATTTTAAAAAATTGGAAATTTGAAAAAAATGGAAAATTTTGGGTACTTTTCTATATGATGATGTCAACATGATGTGGGTTCCATGTGTCAGCTGACATGGTATAAGAATGACATGTACTTCCATGGTGGAAGGTACACAATGGAAGAGGGCAGGTGATGTGGAGTCACGTGGAGGGGCGCCTACCAGTTTTGCGGAACCTTGACTTCAAACCCACGATGAAAGTTCAAGAATCGACTAAGTAAAGGAATGGATCAGTTGGAAGGAGAAGCTCGGGAGTATGTGAAGAAATAAGGAAATGAGCATGGACCCGTGGACCCACGATGAAGTTTTAAATTTTTACTAAGTGTCAAGACATCACAGAGTGTGGTGAGATCTCAAAAATTGTCTAAGAATCAAGACACCGCGGAGCGCGAAGAGGATCGAATATGTGGAGAAGAAACAACACAAACTTGCGGACCTGCGAACCCACGGTGAAAAGTTGAAAATTGACAAAGTATTGAAGTATCGTGGAGGTAGTGAAGTATGGAAAATATACTAAGTATGGAGAATCAATAGGATGTGAGGATCGCGGTGATAGTAAGTGAGTCAGAGAACTACTTTAGACTCGCGATGAAACATTTAAAGAAAAATTCTAAGTATATATGCAAAATGGATACGACGGAACACGATGGTGCATTTTGTAGACCGCAGAAAAAGTAACAAGAATAGAGAATGGGTTGTGAACCCACGACACACTTAATAATTTTTCTAAGTATGGATGAAATGTTTTGACGATTGAGATTGAACCAACGTCTAGATCGAACAATTGCTGAGTATCATGGTTGTGTGGAGTGTTCCGATGACCAGTGATAATAGACCAATGATCAAGATTATATCCGAAGGGATGATCGAACGATCAATGAGAATTGAAGCTATGTTGCTTGTGCCAATGGATATTTCTTTCCTTTCCCATGCTATTAATAAATGTCTGCTTAAAACTCAAAATTGAACATGAGCATAGTCGTGGGAAAGGTTGTGGATAGAGGAGTCCATGTATTCACTTAGAAATGTAAATAGGGACATTAATATTCACAAGAAATCATAAATAATATTTTTGGTGCATTTGAAGAGTAGAATGATGCATAAAGTGATGGATCCGTTAAATTGTTATAGTCTCAGAAATTATGTTACATGCACATTTTGCAGAACGAAGAGCAAAAATAGAACCAAGTAGAATTCAACAAAGAGATTTGAGATCAGAGGCATGGAAGATGCATGGAAAAATTACAACTATGAAGATGAAGTCAGAGTGTTTGGTATGGGAATGGGTAATGCAGGAACACAATCTGATTGGCATGGAGAAGACAAAGAGGAGAGCATGAATTTGGTAGAGACTATAAAGAGTCTACAAAGAGATGTGCAAAGTTATAAGGTTGATAATGAGAATCTTATGAAGGCTAAAGAACAACAAGATGGATTTAACATCAAGATATTGCAGAGCTTGGACAAAATACATAAGAAAATGGATAATGAAACAAAATCAAGCAAATCAAAGAGCCACATATATCAAGATAAAAGAAGAGGATCTAGAAGTGTTGATAGGCACCATCATTACTCACTAAGGAAATCAGTTAGAAGAGCACATAGTAGTCTAAGCTTATCTCCTGCCAAGAAGCATAAGAGGAGGTCTGGAGTGGATGAGTTGCAAGGAGAAATGAACAAAATTAAACCTCCTACATTTGATGGTGAACACAAGAAAGATGAGGATGAAGAGACTTGGTTGTTGGACATAAGGAGATACTTTCAGCTGGACAATTATTCCTCGTAGGAAAAAGGAAGAATTTCCATTTACCTGTTGAAGGGGAAAGCATCAATGTGGTGGGACTAGCTTGTGTAAGTACAACACATTGATGAGAAGAAGATCACTTGGAAGTAGTTCAAGAAGTACTTTCAGAAGAAATATTTGACCAAGTGTTGTTATGATAGGAATATGAAGGAGTTCTTTGAACTCAAACTTGGAAGTATGACCATGGACAAGCATGAAAGGAGATTTTTAGAACTCTTTAAGTATGTTGACTTCATCAAGTATGAACATGTCAAGATTCAAAGGTTAGTGGGTTTCCATCAATATTCAGTGACAAGATACAATATGATGATCACAAGACTTTGGATGGATCAATAAGGAGAGCCAAGTGCCTCTATGATCAATATAGAGGAAGACCAAACTTCCACAAGTCTTAGGAAGATAAGAAGAAGGGTAATATGGAGCAAAGGAAGAAGGGGAACAATCCCCCATTCTTTAGAAATAATTCTCAAGGGCAACCAAGTCAAAATGAATCCAGAATGTCGTAAACATTGGGAAAAATACCAAGACAATAGCCTATGAAATGTTGGGGTTGTGAGGGAGATCAAATGTACAGAGATTTCCCTCATAGAGGTGAAAAAGTGATGATTGTTCACAATGTACATCAAGATGATACAATTGAGGACATGGGAAGAAGCATGCCAAGGATCTATGCATCCCTGGACAACAAGCAAGCTGAATTTCAATCTCATATGGTTGAAGTGGAAGGTAAGATTAATGACCAACCTATTGCTATTTTGATTGATTCAAGAGCTAGACATAGTTATATAGATCCTAAGATGGTGGAAATATTTCATTTGCCAAGAAGCAAACTTGGAAAATCTTGGTTGATACAGCTAGCCACCAGAGCTAAAACAAGAATTAATGAGATAATCAAGGATTGTCTGATGGAAATGAATGGGATGAGCACTAAGGCAGATTTGAATATCATACATTTGGGTTCATATGATTACCTAATTGGTATGGATTGGTTGGAAAAGCATCATGTTGTCCAATATTGTTATAACAAAACATATACTTTCTTGGATGAGGAAGGAAACTTAAGAACAATTCAGGGCATTCCAAGGGTAGTAACTATCAGAGATGTTTTAGCCTTGCAACTAAAGAAAAGCTTCAGGAAAGGATGCCAATTCTTTGCAGTACATACGGAAGATGAACCTAAGGATAAAGTGATAAGCATTGAAGACTATGCACTCTTGAAAGAGTTCAAGGATGTATTTAGAGAGATACCGGGGTTTCCACCGAAAGTAGATATTGACTTCTCTATTAATATGATGCCTATAACAACTCTAGTGTCCAAGACTCCTTATAGGATGAGCACAACATAGTTGAAAGAATTACAAATGTAACTGGAGGAGATTTTGAATAAGGGATATATACACCCAAGTGTGTCACCTTGGGGTGCCCCAATATTAATTGTTAAGAAGACAGATGGTACCTTGAGGTTATGCATTGACTTTAGGAAGTTGAATCAGGTGAATGTGAAGAACAAGTATCCTTTGCCAATGATAGATGATCTTTTTGATCGGCTAAAAGATGCAAAGATATTCTCAAAGATTGACCTTAGGTCAGGTTACCATCAAGTGAGGATTAAAGAAGAAGACATCAATAAGAATGCTCTTGGAACACAATATGGCCATTATGAGTTTACAATGATGCCATTTGGGTTGTCAAATGCACCAACTATCTTGATGTGTTTGATGAATGGTATTTTTAGAAATTACTTGGATAAATTTTCCATTGTCTTCCTAGATGACATTATTATCTACTCTAAGTTTTAAGAAAAGAATGAACAACACTTAAGGATGGTGCTACAGGTATTAAGAGAGCATCAACTGTATGCAAAGTTGAGCAAGTGCTCATTCTATTGGAAGAAGATACATTATTTGGGCCATATCATTTCAGAGGAAGGGATAACTATGGTTCTTGACAAGATTAGAACCATTGAGGGGTTTCTAGTACTAAATGTTGAAATAATGTAACTGCAAAGAGTATTCTAATTATTATTGATGTATTATTCATTAGATCAATCTCCTTTTCCTGACTGATCATGTTGGCTATTGTAAATGACCAAATCCCATTTTGCAGATTGGTCAAAACATAATTGTAATAGGAAGAATAAGAAGTCGGCCCCAGAATATATATTAAAGGTGGTTATAACCACCCAGAAGAAGAAGTCGTCCCTACCAATGAAAAGACACCTCCACATGTGCCATAATTGTATAAATAAGGAGGCTAGCACCTCATTTAGACACACACTCACTTGTTCATCAATAAGAAAGTTCAGAGCTGCAGTTGGAGAAGGAAGAAGAGAGGGAGAGGCACATTCTTGGGAGAGGACTTTCTGTATTTGTTTGAGTTATCTCTTGGCATTGTATTGGCTATCTATATTAAGGAAGTTTTGCTGGGTTTTCTCCCCCGTGAGGGTTTCCCAGGATAATTGATGTGTCTCTTGTGATTGTGTATTTCTCAGTGATCCTATTTATGCTATTGTTATCTAGTGAAATGAAAATAACTCTAATAATAGCTTAAACCTTAACATGGTATCAAAGCTAAGTTGAAGAGAGCATCTTTCACAAGAGAAAGTGAAAAACGTCAATGTTGTCGTACATGCAAATTAGGGATTTTTGTTGGAGAAGTATTTCAGCCCCAAAACCATCTAGAAAAGTGCGCCCTTCCTCAAGGATCACTTTGGCATCCTAACCGCAACTCTTCAGTGGCTAGATCTCCCGGAAAGTGAAACCCTACTTTTCACAAAGTACTAGAAGTACTAGAAAGCCAGAGTACCAGAAGTACCATAGTACCAGAAGCACCAGTCCATAAATCCGCAGATAAAGTGTGGAGGGGTAAAAGTTGGATTCTCTAAAATCCAAACACACCAGTCTACTCGCCTCAGCCAAGCGCACCTCTTGGTAAGTTCAGAATTTAATTTTGAGCATTTTCATTATTGACATTTTCCTAGCTCCAGGTAAAAGATGTCTGTAAGCACTAATCTTGTTGACAAGATGGAAGGTGTGGAAAACTTCCATGCCTGTAAGTATAGGATTGGTGTCATTCTTGAAGAGAATGACCTAGCAAGATTCATCAAAGAAGAAGTGTCGAAACCCGACGATGTTGTAGATAAAGCAAAGCACCAAAAGGATACAATCAGGGCCAAAATAATCATTGAAAATTCAATCAAAGATCACCTGATTCCTTATGTGTCATCAAAGAAGACTCTGAAATAAATGTTTGATGCCCTAAATAGACTATATGAAGGAAAGAACATAAATCGGAAGATGAATCTAAGAACTCAGCTCACGAATACAAGGATGTAGAGAGGAGAATCAATTCAAGAATATTTCTACAGAATATCCGAATTCAAAGAACAACTAGAAGCGATCGGAGATACTATAGACGAAGACGAACTTATAATGACGACCCTTAATTGTCTCTCAAGACCTTGGGATGCATTCATCCAAACAATTTGTGCAAGAAAGGAGAAACTAAAATTTGACAGTCTTTGGGAAGAATGTATTCAAGAAGAATCAAGAGTAGCTAATCGAGAGGCTTTACTATCAAGAGATGAAGATCAAGCCCTAGCCACACACACTAAAGGAGGAAGAAAGAAGTCTTACTTTTAGAAAGAAAATCATAAAGAGTCTCACCCCCAAAACAAATTCAGTCATAAAGAATCTTAACCAAAGAGATTCCAAAAGAAAGGATAGAGAAAGGAAAGAGATTACTCATCTGTCCAATGCTACCATTGTGACAAGATGGGATATATTGTGAGACATTGTCTAGCTAGATGAGAAGAATACAAGAGGAAAAATAAGAGGCACCATGCCCATGCAGTTGAAGATGAAGAGCCACCTGCAGAGATGTTAAGAGAACAAATTAAAGATTATGTCTTAATCTCGACCCTCTCAGGATCGGTAACACCTGGAGAGGACACTTGGCTCATTGATAGTGGTGCTTCCAAGCACATGACAGGTCAAAGAGATATTCTCTCTTGCATTTCATAAAATAAGTTTTCTCATAAAGTTACACTTGGAGATGATTATCAATACCCTATCAAGGGAGTGGGAGAATCAAACTACAAGCTTAACTCAGGGAATTCAATGAAGATGAACGACATACTATATGTACCAGGTTTGACAAAGAACCTACTCTCCATATCAGTGTTAGAAAATAAAGGCTTCAGAGTTGCCTTTATAGATGGAGAAGTTCTTATGTGGGCTAAAGGAGAAACCATGAAAGAAGCAATCGTCATTGGGAAAGAAGAAGGTGGCTTGTATAAGATAAAGGGTCACTCAGAAGCTGCCATGACCCACGCTATTGAGAATCCATGTGAACTTTGGCATAGAAGATTAGCCTAGATCAAATACAAGGCGCTACCATACATATGCAAAGCAGTCACAGGTCTACCAGAACTCAAGGTTGACCATGAAGGCGTGTGTAATGGATGTGCACAAGGGAAGAACATCAAGAACCCTTTTTCGAAGAGAGACAACAAAGCAGAAAGAGTCTTAGAACTCATTCATTCAGATGTATGTGGCTCGATGCCATCATCCTCCATCAGTGGGTATGTATACTATGTATCTTTTATTGATGATTATTCTCGTAAGACCTGGGTTTACTTTTTGAAATCAAAANATGAAGTGTTCAATAAATTCAAGGAATTCAAAGCCTTGATAGAGAATCTTTCTGAAAGAAAGATCAAGATACTCAGGTCAGATAATGGAGGAGAATACACCTCAAAAGAGTTTGTGAACTTTTGCAAAGATGTCGGGATAAAGAGGGAGCTCATCACTCTCTACAATCCTCAACAAAATGGTGTAGCAGAAGGAAAGAACCATACTATAATGGAAGCAATGAAGACCATGATCCATGATCAAGATCTTCCAATGTGCTTATGGGCAAAAGCAACAAAAACAAAAATTTATGTGCAAAACCGATTGTCCCATAGTGCACTTGGGTTCAAGACCCTGAAAGACATGTTCTTCGAAAATAAACCAGAGGTTAGCCATCTCAAAATATTCGGCTTCCTAGTATTCATACATATTCTGAAAGAGAAGAGAAACAAGCTGGACCCCTCAGAAAAGAAGGGAATATTTGTGCGATACTGTGAGGCCTCCATGGCCTTCATGATTTATATACTAGGTCACCATCACATTGAGATAATCATGGATGTGACCTTTGATGAAGATGAAATGCTCAAGAAATCAAGAATATGCCAGCTTGAAGAAGTATATGAAGAGGAACTTGTAGCTCCCAGAGTTGCATAATCAGTGAGGGAGGTTCCTAGAGTTGCAGAACTAGTGAGGGAAGTCATAGCTTCCCATGATGAGGAAATTCTAGAAGATCATGACATAGTAGAATTTAAAGAACCTCCTCATATGACGATCTCCCATAAGAGAATGTATGCTTGGGCTAGGGAGCTTATTCAAGATGGAGAGAAGTATGGTGTTCCCAAAGGAACCATGAGACAGGTGAAGAGACCTAAGCCATTCTCCACTTATATGGCTTTGATGTGTGATCTCCTAGAGAAGGATCCTACCTGCTTTGAAGAAGCCATTCAGAAGAAAGAATGGGCAGATGCCATGACAAAAGAATACTAATCGATAATAAAAAATGATGTATGGGAAATAGTTCCCAGACCGAAGAGCAAGGATGTGGTATCTTCCAAATGGATCTTCAAAATAAAACATGATGTTGATGGAAGTGTTGAGAAGTATAAAGCAAGGTTTGTTTCTCGTGGATTTTCTTAAAAGGAAGGCATTGACTATGAAGAGACATTCACTCCTGTAGCCAGATACATTTCGATCAGAACCATCATATCCCTTGCAGCTAAGATGAAGTGGAAGTTACACCAGATGGATGTAAAGACAACTTTCCTAAATGGTGTCATCGAAGAAGAAGTGTATATAGAACAACCTCAAGGATTTGAAGTTGAAGACAAGAAGACTCATGTCTGCAAGTTGAAGAAGGCTCTTTATGGGTTGAAGCAAGCTCCTAGAGCTTGGTATGGAAGGATAGATAGTTTTCTGACGAGCTTGGGCTTTACCAAGAGTAAAGTAGATTCTAACCTCTACTTCAAGGTTATGAATGATGAGTCGGTGATATTGTTGCTGTATGTGGATGACTTATTCTTAACTGGAGAAGAAAATCTCATCACCGAATGTAAGAAGAAGCTCACTTTAGAATTTGAGATGAAAGACCTTGGCCTAATGCATTATTTCTTAGGTTTCGAGGTATGGTAGAGCCCAGAGAGAATCTTCCTTAACCAAGGGAAGTATGCAGTCGAAATCCTGAAGAGATTTGACATGTTAGAGTGCAAGTCCATGAATACACCCATGGAAGCGAAGCTGGAGCTACTGGTCAACACTTCGTCAGAATTGATTGATGCCACACTATATAGACAGATCATTGGATCCCTTATGTACCTGACGAACACCAGACCAAATATTTGTTTTTCCGCGAACACTTTGAGTTAGTTTCTGGTAGAACCCAGACATGTTCACCTAGTTGCTGCAAAACATGTGATGAGCTACCTTAAGGGGACATTAGATTGTGGTCTCAGTTATGATGGAGATCATGATTTCACACTGAGTGGGTACACTGATTTAGATTGGGCTGGAAGTGTCTCTGACAGGAAGAGCACTTCAGGATGTTGTTTCAGTTTGGGATCAACCATGATCTCATGGCAGAGTAGGAAGCAATCAAGTATTGCTCTCAGTACAACGGAAGCAGAGTACATTGCTGCGTGTTCTGCCAGCTGTGAAGCTATGTGGCTTCGAAAGTTGTTGATAGGTCTATTCGACCTAGAGATGGAAGCAACCACGATTCTATGTGATAACCAAAGCTGCATAAAGATGACAGAGAATCCTGTGTTTCATGATAAGTCGAAACACATAGAGATATGATACCATTACATCCGTAACATGGTGCAGAGAGGAGCCATAAAGCTCCAATACGTTAGCACATATGAATAGGTTGTCAATGTGTTGACCAAGCCTCTATCTCGTGTAAAGTTTGAGCACTTTCAAGATAAGCTCGGTATAGTCCGAAAGGACCTCTCTCGATAGGGGGAGTAGTATTGTGATATGCCAGCATAGTGTTGTACTTCCAGCTTAATTGTTCTGTCGAGATGCCAACCTAGTGTTGTGCTTCCAACTTAATTGTTGTATCAAGATGCCAACCTACTGTTGTGCTTCCAGCTTAATTGTCATGTTGTGATTCCAGCGTAATTGTTGTGTTGTGATTCCATATTAATTGTTGTGTAGTGTGCCAGCCTCGTGTTGTGATGATGTACCAGCCTTGTGTTGTGATGATGTAACCACCCTTGTGCTGTGGTGATGATGATGTATTAGTTTTATACTAATCCATATTGATGCAGATGATGATTTCATTCCATTGTGAATGACGATGCTGTTGATGAGAAAAACTTCCGATGATTTATAGATATGCCAGTCAGTGTTCCAAGATGCTATTGATAATGTTGTCCTCTCACTCACCTGATGTTGTTGATGATGATGTCCTCTCTCTCGCCTGATGCTATTGTAGAATAGCCTTCTTGTTAAGGGGGAGTGTTGAAATAATGTAACTGCAAAAGGTATTCTAATTAATTATTGATGTATTATTCATTAGATCAATCCCTTTTTGCGGATTGATCATGTCGGCTATTGTAAATGACCAAATCCCCTTTTGCGGATTGGTCAAAAGATAATTATAATAGGCAGAATAAGAAGTCGACCCCATAATATATATTAAAGGTGGTTATAACCACCCAGAAGAAGAAGTCGGCCCTGCCAGTGAAAAGAGACCTCCACACGTGCCAAAATTGTATAAATAAGGAGGCTAGTGCCTCATTTAGACACACACTCACTTGTTCATCAAGAAGCAAGTTCATAGCTGCAGTTGCAGAAGGAAGAAGAGAGAGAGAGACACATTATTGGGAGAGGACTTTTTGTATTTGTTTGAGTTATCTCTTGGCATTGTATTGGCTATCTATATTAAGGAAGTTTTGTTGGGTTTTCTCCCCCATGAGGGTTTCCGAGGATAAATGATGTGTCTCTTGTGATTGTGTATTTTTGAGTGATCCTATTTATGCTATTGTTATCTAGTGAAATGAAAAGAACTCTAACAATAGCTTAAACCTTAACACTAAAGAATGTCTTAGAGGTGAGATGTTTCATGGGACTTGCAAGATACTATAGAATATTTATCGTCTGTTTTTCAAAGATTGCTCACCCAATCACTTCTTTGCAAAATAAGGGGTGATATTTGAATGGATTGCTGACTGTGAAAGAAGTTTTAAACACTTTAAATACTTATTGACAAGTGCACTAATATTAAGAATTTCTTATCCAGATGAAGATTTCATTGTGTGCACTAATGCATGCAAGGAAGGACTCAGTGGAGTCCTTAGTCAAAATGGACATGTGATATGCTACAAGTCAAGAAAGCTAAAAGAGCATGACAAACACTATGCTACTCATGATTTAGAATTGGAAGCCATAGTGCATGCCTTGAATATGTGGAGGCATTATCTCATAAGAAAGCGATTTGAGCCGAGGACAGACCATAGTGGTTTGAAATATTTAATTGGACAACCAACTTTGAATGCTAGACAAAGTATATGGTTGTAATTCCTCAGTGAATTTGACTTTGAGATAAAGCATATCAAAGGAAAAGATAACAAGGTGGCTGATGCACTCAACAAAAGGGTGGATCAGATGCATGCTACAATCTTTAGCATGTGCAAATATGATTTAAAATACACAATTTTAGAAGCTGCAAAATTAGATCAACACTATGTTAAAAGAAAAGAAAAAACACAACAAGGAAGTTTCCAGTAGGAAATTGAAGATTATGAGTTAAGAGAGGATGGAATCCTCATGTACAGGGGCTGAGTTTATGTACCTAATTCTCAAGAGATGAAGAATGTGGTGTTAAGAGAGATGCATAATGTGCCTTATGCTAGGCACCCAAGTTACTAGAAAACTATTGCAGCTATTAAGAGCCATTATTTCTGGCTAGGTATGAAGAAAGAGGTGGCTAACTATATAGCCAGATGTATTGAATGTGAGAAGGTAAAGCTTGAGCATAGACATCCAACTGGTTTGCTATAACCATTGGCCATTCCTTAGTGTAAATGGGAACTGGTGACAATTGATTTCATCACCAAGCTACCTAGAAAAATAAAGCAACATGACTCCATCATGGTGGTGGTGGTGGATAAGCTCACTAAAGTTACTCATTTTATTCTAGTGAAGTTGACTCATAAGTCAGCTAATATTGCAGACATCTATATGAGGGAAATTTCCAGGCTTCACAGTGTGCCTAAGGTAATTGTTTTTGACAGAGATCCCAAGTTTACATGAAACTTTAGAAAGGATTATTCAAAGGATTTGGGACAAATTTGAACTTTAGCACAACCTATCATCTAGAATCGGATGGGAAAACAAAGAGGATAAATCAAGTGATTGAATATATGCTACATATGGATGTGATGGATAAACCATCAAAATGGGATGATTATCTGCACTTAGTTGAGTTTGCATATAACAATGGGTATCAATCATCTTTGAAGATGATCCCATTTGAAGCATTATATGGCAGAAAGTGCAATACCCCAGTAAGATGGGACAACCCAACAGATAGAGCAGTGGTTGGACCATAATTGCTCAAGGAAATGGAAGATTAGATGGTGAAGATAAAATAGAATTTAAAGGATGCCCAAGACATGCATAAATTTTATGCAGACAAGATCATAACTCATAGAGAGTTTAAAGTGGGTGACCATGTATTTATAAAAGTGAGGACCAAGAGAAGTTCCTTGAAGTTGGGGAATTGTCCAAAACTCGTAGCAAGATATTTTGGACCCTTTGAAATCCTGGAGAGGATTGGTCCTATTGCATACATGCTTGCATTACTTACATCCATGGGCATTCATAATGTATTCTATGTGTCTTTGCTTAAAAAGCATGTACATGATGCTAATCATATAATTGATTGGAATGTGATTAATGTGGATCAAGAAGGAGACTTACGAGTTCAACTTATGTGTCATATTGGATCAGAAAGTCAAGCTACTCCGGAATTGAGCAATATGATTGGTAAAGGTCTAATGGACTTGTTACATTCCCGAAGATGCGACCTGGGGGCATGAAGAAGCCATGTGGGAGGAGTACCCACATATTTTTGAAGAATTTTGAATGTACATTGTATATAATGCATTGAGGAAAGTGCATAAATAAGGGGGAGGGGAATGCAATACCCCTAGGCTGAACCCAATTGCGAATGTACATATAGGCTGGTGAGACATGATATTTTGGGCTTGAGTGCCATGATAAATATGCTTTGAGGATAGAGTGCCTGTGTGGTTACAAGGTTGGAGAGCCAAAATGCTAAAAGGTCAGCGAGCCTATCATTGTAATATGTATCACTCATATTATTAATAAAATACATCACTATTGCAGACCAACCAAACAAGAAGAGTATCAGTGGCTAGAATTCCACTAGAGGAAAGGGGGCTAAGGGACTTAAGGGAAGGGATTAAGCTAGGGGCTAAGCCAAGGAATATAATAAAATATTCCTTAAAGAGTCCAAGCCTAAGTTTTGACATGCTGATGTTTTTATCCTAAATCTCAGAGAGGGACGGATTTCAAAGAGAGAGAAAGTGGTTACTCTTGCGCCACTTGTCACACTGTTTGCATGCATACTTAGTGAGTTTGAGGGATCTCATCATGATTTTTCCCCATCATTCTGGGATCATTCGAACTTTAGATTCTTTCCATTCACACCTTACCGCCATCACCACTTTTCATACCTGTGCTTGGGGAAACCTTTGGGGAGTTGTTGGAAAGGAGTATTCTGAGATCCTTGGAACTGAAGAAGTGGGTTGTCAAGCCCGTGGGTGGTTGAAGAAGTGGGTTTTCAGGCCCATGTGTGTCTAAAGAAGTGGTTTGTCAGGCCCATGAGTGTTCTCTCCAGGTGAGAGAACTGTTGGGAACTGATTTCCTTGTGCGCTTGGCAATAGCTACAGAGCTATGATACTTTATGTCTGACCTGTTGTTGAAGTCTTGGAAGGGAAGTTGGGAAGTCAAAGGAATATTGAGAAAATAAGGGGCACACTTCCTGGTGCGGCATAGGCTGCGGGAAATGAGAGGCTGTAGGCTAGTTGCAGTAGTTGGAACCTTAACCTAAGATTTAACACGTTGGTTAGACCTTAGTTTGACTAAGGAAACCTTCCCTAGTGGAGTTTCTAGCCTCAGCTCGAGGGTTACCTGTTGCTAATATTTTATGAGCAACAAAGTCTTTGGATGGGAGGAATGTTTGAGGTCTGCACGTTGTTGGTGATTTACCATTAAAAGATAAGTGCCTTTTTATATGTTTACATGTTATTTGTTGTGTGTATTATTCTGTTGAGTAATGTATATATCTTTATGTCAATTCTATATGCTTAAATATATATGTTTATGCATGAATTGGTATATTGCTTGCATTGTATATATTGTATTCATATGCAGGGCATGCTATGTTATTTAAATGGTATCCGAGCTAAGATTAGAGGTAACATGACTTAGTGAGGTGGTTGGGTATGTGACAAAGCCGTAAGAGGCAGAAATTCAAAAAAATTAAAAAACACAGTTGTGATAGAAGACCAATTTTGTGTGGTGTGGTAAGCTTGGGTGGCTGGGGACATTGCATTACCCCTACTATATCTGCTTGAGCATGTGCAAAACTGAAATAAGTGTGCACAACTTCGTTTGTGCATACGCGTGACATTTTACCCAAACCTTTGGGTGCCAACAATCCCCTTCCACTATTATTTGGCTAGTCCCCAAGCCAATTTGTCTCATTGAGTGACTGAAGCAATGGATGGAATTGTGTTCATGAGTTCCTGCATGAACTCCTTGAATTAGTGATCAGGTTCATTTAGGTTGTCGTGAAGTTCTTGGGTGAGCTAAACAACCACATCTACATTGGTTTTTGTGACTTGAGGGGTAGTTAGATCCGTTGTTTCCATTTTCTCAATCAAGGGGTTTGCAAAAACTTGCGTGTTTGCCAACTGGGCATAAAAGAGTAAGGCCTTATCGGATGCAATGGTGATGAGCTTCGAGATGCTTTGATACTCATCCAAGATGACAAAAATCTTCTTAGTTTTAGATGAAATGGCTGCCATCGCAATTGGACGCTCTCTTGGAGGTAGACAGACCAATCTACTCTTTTGTTGTGTGACCTCAACCTTAGTTGCATGAACTCTATCGTTAATAATGGTCAATTCTGGGGGAATTTGTAAATGTTTCCACAAGTTAAAGCTATGATCCACCCTAAAAAAGACCTTCACTTTAGTTAGGTCGTCTCAGACGGTTGCGTCGGTTGTCGCAACCTTCTGTTGTAGCTTTGTGGTGTCAGCCATTGAATCTACATGCAAAGTTCTAAATTATAAGATTCCATGAGATGAATACATTCGGTCACCACTCTAAGCTTCTGTGGTGTCAGTATCTTTGCATGTACATGCTCATTCTTACAAACTTCAGAGTAAGATTCATCCAACATAATGAATACTTCAACTTAGCTAGTTAGAGTGGCCTCATACTGGGCCTTAGTTTTTGACTGTGCAATAACATCAAATAGATGCAAGGTCTGGAGTTCTTGTCGGGCAAATTCAATTTTCTGTCATGCACATTGTGCCTGTTGTAACTAAGACCTGGTGTCCACATGACTAAATAGTTCCTGGTCTAGCTGAAGTCATAATTGAGCATGCTCTCGAGAGAGAATGTGGTTTCTCTCCTTGATATCGTAGAGCATGGTTGTGACACACCCCTGTAGCTCGACCATAGGGATCTGTGCAAGGTTGAGCTCTATCTTGGCCAAGTTAGAGGGGATCATGGCTAACATGATAACACCCAGAATTATTCACTGGCTTGTTCCATGAGCGTTGGGGGATTGGGGTTCTTGTGACTGATATTATGGGGTGAGGGTAAGGACTATTGTTGACCAAGGGTGTCAATTATCCTCACCATATTGTTATGGAACATTTTTTTTTTGGACAACTGAGCATGAATCTCCTTCATCAATTTGGCTATGTGTCGACTAGCCTGGGGAGTTGGAGAGACAACCTCCACCTGCTTCATTGTATTCATGTGTCAACGTTTTCCTGAACCGTGACCAAGTAAGACCTTTGACTAGGCCGAAGGTGGTGGGACAACTTCATCGATAGGAGTCACATGAGGTGAGGGTGGACAATCCCCCTCTGTGCTGGAGTCGAGGTCGATAGGGGGCATGACTTGAGTTTTCGACAACCACTTCCATTTTTTTACTACCTCAGTGTTGGACAGGAAGTTTCGGGGATACATTTTTTGTAAAAATCCTAAGTATTGAAGATGTGTGCAGATTAAGAAGGAAGACTAGAGAGTGCGCAATTGAGGCTCATCTAGAAGTACAATGCGTAGTAGGAATAATAAAGTAGAGAGAAGAATAAAGCACATAATAAAGTAGAGAGAAGAATAAAGCAAGAGAAGAAAGCGAGCGAAAAGGAAGGATGATAGCCTGACATGCTAAATATAGAAGGACATGCAAAAGTAGGAAGAACAACAATCAAAGTGCAAAAGTAGCATGCAGACAGGAAAGCAGGTGAAAGTAGCCTGGCCAACCAGTTAACTAGAGTAGTCATGCATTGTAATAGGGTTTTGGGATGAACAAAGTAGGGTTTTAAGCACTAGAATTTATGTATAAATAAGTAATGGGTTGGAAGAATAGGGGTTCCTCATATTGGGTTCTCTACTAGTTATTGTTATGGTTTTGTTATGTTCTATCGAAGATAGGAATCTATGTGTGAATGCTAAGGAGATGATGCAGAGAGAAAGAGAGGCTTGAACTGCAGAGTGGCTAGTCTAGGAGAGAGAAATGTAACCATGATATATCTTTGTAAGCACAGTGCGCAAGCCTGAAGCAATTACTAAATGCATAATAAAGAAGCTAGCCATTGTGGATGTAGCCCAGAGTTGGGTGAACCACGTTAAATCCCGTGTTAATTTTATTTTGTGTGATTGTTCATGGATTCTATTTGGATGCTTATTAGATTAGATTTGTCTTATGTATATGCATTGCACAATTGTTACAATTATGGATTTATGTTGTAGTATGGAATATAATGGTACCATGAATCTAAAATCACTAAGTAGCTAATAAAGAACAAATATAGAACAACGTGCACATAACTAATAAGTAAGAATGAATAGAATGATCACCTCCCATTCCCTCACTACTACAGAAACTTGGTTCTTGCAGTCCCAATAGATACATCGGGTAAGACTTCATCTGTACATGCAAGTGATGCCAAAAGGGATGGTGTCTGGAGGGATTTATTGGTCAAAGATAACTCAAACCTAGGGTCTTACAACCGTGTGCATCACTAACACTCAGTATCAACTTCAGACCCACCATTTCTCTACATGCACTCATATGAAAGGGGACACAATGACCTTTTCTCAATGCCGAGCAACAGTCACAACTCACTTCTATTCCCAAGATTTCTTATTTCTCACTTCAAACACATCTTGAACCTCAAAGAAGGGAGATTGGTAGTTGGCTAGACACCCTGCAACACCATCTCAGATGTCCTTTTCTGAAATGCAGAAGGGAAGCTCGATTTCTGTCTTGTATGTGGTTGGATGGGGAGAGATGAAAACATTATGAAAATCACATTTAATTTCAAGATAATCAACATATGTTGGGTATGTGTTATATTCTTTGCACGAGTAGGAGTGTTTGCATTGCACCGGGTGCGTAGGGGGGTTTGAGGGGGGCTACAAGGGCAACGCCCTTGAAATTTTTTTGCCTCGGGAAATGTGTCACATTTTTGCCTTGTTTTTCGTGTTGCCTCGATTTTCGTGTCCATTGTTGGGCTATTTTTCGGCACATGGTTTTTTGCCGATGGTTTTCTATTTTCGGTTAAGGAATTAGGGTTGTTGACTAATCCAGGTCATTGGGTTAGGGTTTTGGATGCCGCTGGATCCTATATGTATATTGTATTGTAAACAATGTATCATTATGAATGAATATAGAATATGCTGGTTTTCCCGGTTTGGGTTTCCAGGGGAAGAATATTTGTGTAATGTTTGTATTTTCCATTGTATATTTTATGTTCTTTTACATAAAATATGTTTGCAATAAATATTGTACAAGGTTAAAATGTACATTTGGTATCAGAGCTTTGTTGGCTTTAGGGGGACGCCTTTGTGGTCAAGGGTTTGGATCGGGGCTGTGATAAGCCTTGTTACAGTGGGATATCTGTGGTATTGATTTTTCAAGTGAAAAGAAATGGTGAGAAATTCGAAAATGGAGATCGAGAAGTTTAATGGGAAAAGTTTTGAGTTGTGGAAGCTCAAGAGGGAAGATCTGTTGGTGGACAAAGATCAGTGGATCGCGGTAGATCTAGGTACTGCACCTATAGGAACTTCAACAAATGACTAGAAAAAATTGGATCAGAAGGCAAAGAGCACAATCCGACTGTGTCTCTCAGATTCAGTATTACTGAATGTGTCGGAGGAAGCTACAACCAAGGATTTATGGGATAAGCTGGGGAATTTGTATCAGTCTAAGTCCCTAGTAAATAAACTATTTCTGAGAAAGAAGTTGTATAACCTAAGGATGAGAGATGAAGACTCGGTGGCAACGCATTTGAACGCTTTCAATACTGTGGTAAGTCAGTTAGTATCTGTTGAGATTAAAATTTTAGATGAAGATAAATGTATCAATTTACTGTGTTCTTTATTAGACTCGTGGGATATTCTGGTTGTGGCCATAGGTAGTAATACAACTGCCTTGAAGTTTGATGAAGTGGTCTCATCCTTGTTTTCAAAGGATATGAGACAAAAGAATATGGAAGGACAGAGCACATACACATTATTTGCAAGAGGACACTCCCAGGAAAGAAATAGATCTAAGTTCTCAAGCAGGATATCTAAGTCTAAGGGTAGATCTAAATCTCCCAAAAAGTTTGTAAAGGTATGTTGGATATGTGGAAAAGAAGGGCACTACAAGAAGAAATGTAGATCCAAAGTTGAGAAAAAGAAAGGATCTGAAGAATCTCCTTCTACAAAAGAAAATACCTCCAAGGAAGAAGGAGGGGATGTGTACTTGGGTTCTTCAAGCACACATATAGATCACGTGGCATGGTTGGTTGACTCAGGTGCATCCTTTCATATGACTCCCCACATGCAGTGGTTCTGTGAATATGAAAGGTATGATGGAGGTAATGTTTTCTTAGGTGATGATTCGAAAACCAGAATCATAGGACGAGGAAAATTCAAGTTGAGGCTCATAGATGGAAGGATTAGAACACTGCCTAGTATTCTGCACATCCAAGGTTTGGCCAGAAATTTGATTTTTGTAAGCAAACTGGACGATGTAGGGGTAAAAACAATATTTACAAAGGAAACCTGCAGGATGGTTCGAGGAGCAATGGGCTTGTTGAAAGGATTTAGATTTGGAACTTTGTATAAGCTACAAGGAAGCACTATTACTTATGGGTGTAATAGTTCCATTGTTCCTGATATTGGAGTTGAAGAAGAAAGAACTCCTACAGTCTTTGGAGAAAAGGTTATGCTATGGCATCAAAGACTAGGGCATATCGGAGAGAAGGGTTTTCAACTACTACACGGTAAAGGTATTGGTTGAAGGTATGTCTGACTGCTCTCTGGATTTTGATTTTTGTGAACATTGTGTATATGGGAAGCAAAATCAGGTAAGATTCCCTTCTGGTGCAACGAGGGCAGAAGGAATTTTACAGCTAGTTCACAGTGATGTTTTTGGACCTGTGTCGGTCCCATCATTGGGAAAATATGTGTACTATGTCTTATTTATAGATGACTTCTCGAAGAATACTTGGATATAGTTCCTTAGGAAGAAATCTGAAGTCTTTGACAAGTTTAAAGAGTTTAAGGATCTTATTGAGAATCAAATAGAGAAAAGACTTAAGGTGTTGAGGACAGATAATGGCAAAGAGTTATGTGGGAATGAATTTGAAGAATTATGTAAGAAGTGCGGTATATCAAGGCAGAAGACTACTCCATATACACCTCAGCAAAATGGATTTGCTGAAAGGATGAACATGATGCTGATGGAAGAAGAAAGGTGCATGCTTAGTGGTGTCGGGTTAGGGCAAGAATTCTGGGCAGAGGCAGTGGGTACTCCATGTTACCTGGTCAACATATCACCCTCATCATCGCTAGATGACAAGACTCCATAAGAGGTATGGACTGGTAAGAAACATTCTCTCACACATCTCAAGGTATTTGGTTGTGATGTATATGTTCACGTTCCAAAGGAAAACAAGAGTAAGCTAGATAAGAAGGTTGAAAAGTGTATCTTTATTGGATATAAAGATGGTCTCAAAGGTTATAATCTTTGGAATCCATAAACTAAGAAGGTAGTGTATAGCTGAGATGTGGTATTTAGAGAAATGAAGGATGTTGTTAAACAAGAAGTCATACCAAGTAAGGAAGAACCAGATAAAATAGAGTTTGATTTAAAGGATGATGAATCAGACTCTACAAAAGAACAAGAATAAGAAGAAGAAGATCCTCATACTCCAATATTGAGGAGACCGATTCGAGAAAGAAGGCTATCAGAAAGGTATACTCCATCTAATTCTGGTTCAAATTTTGCTTTGTCTATTACTGATGATGATCCTAGAACTGTCAAGGAGGCAATGGATTCAGAGGATGGAAATCTCTGGAAAAAGGCCATGGACGAAGAAATGCCAGCCTTGGATAAGAGTGAGGCTTGGGATCTAGTGGAGTTGCTGACTGGAAGAAATCCCATTGGTAGAAAATGGGTATTTAAAAAGAAGTTGAATGTAGAAGGAAAAGTGGAGAAATACAAAGCTCAGTTAGTAGCAAAGGGTTATTCCCAGGTTGAGGGAATTGATTTTGGTGAGATTTTTTCTCCTGTTGCCAAGTTAACCTTTATAAGATTTATTTTATCTGTTGTTGCTGAATTTGATTTTGAAGTAGAACAGATGGACGTGAAGACAACATTCCTATATGGGGATTTGGAAGAAGAAATCTATATGAAGCAACCAGAAGGATTTTCTTCGGAGGGAAAGAAGGAGCTGGTATACAAGATGAAAAAGTCCCTGTACAGTTTAAAAAAATCACCAAGGATGTGGTATCAAAAATTTGATAGTTATATGTTGGGACTTCGTTTCAAAAGAAGCAAAGATGATCATTGTGTGTATTTTGAATTAATTGGTGATCATTTGATTTATTTGGTCTTGTATGTGGATGAAATGTTGCTGATAGGAAACACCAATGAGATTATCTAGGATGTGAAAACTCAGTTGTCCTCTACATTTGACATGAAGGATCTCGGTGATTCAAATTTCATTTTGGGCATGGAAATTAAAAGAGATAAGAAAAAGAGGAAACTCTGGTTAAATTAGAGAAAATATGTCAAGACAATATTGTTGAGGTTTAATATGTAGGAATGTAAACCGATCAAGGTTCCTATTCCTATTGGTGTAAAGTTATATGCAAGTGCAGTTGGCATTTTGATGTATGCAATGGTCTGTACTAGACCGGATATTGCATATGCAGTGAGAGTTTTGAGGAGGTATATGTCAACACTAGGGAAGGAGCATTGTACAACAATAAAAAGGGTTTTCAGTTATTTGTGTTGCACTGCTAGCTATGGATTGTGCTACCAAGTAAGACCGGGATTGGACAGAGTGGTGGATATACATGTATTTGTGGATGCAGTCTGGGTTGGAGATATAGATCGTAGGAGATCTATAAGCAGGTATGTGTTTAACCTGTTTGGAGAAGCAATAAGTTGGATGAGCAAAATATAGGATGTATTGGTACTTTCAATTATAGAAGCTGAATACATGGCAACCACTCATGCATGTAAGGAAACAATATGGTTACAAAGATTGTGTTCAGGTATTGGGTTGGTACAACAAGCTGTAATGATAGATTGTGACAGTTAGAGTGCAATTTTTCTGGTGAAGAACCCGAATTATCATTCAAAGACAAAGCATATTGATATTCAATATCACTTTGTCAGAGACATGGTTGAATAAAATAAAGTATTGCTGATGAAGGTGGATGCTTTGAAGAATGTTGCAGATTCATTAACAAAATCTGTGAGCACTGAGAAGTTCTCTTGGTGTAGAGGATCCATGGCCATTGTTGCTATGGATTGTTGACTATGTAACCATGTAAGACCTTGTATGCAAAGAAAACAACAAGTGGGAGAATGTTGGGTATGTGTTATTTTATTTGCACGAGTAGGAGTGTCTCCATTGTGCTAGGCGCATAGGGGGGAGAAAGCCCCCGTGCGGGGGTTCGGGGGCAGCGCCCCCAAGTTTTTTTTCCTCTGGAAATGTGTCACATTTTTTGTGTTGCCTCGATTGTCGTGTCCATTGTTGGGCAGGTTTTTGGTATGGTTTTCTATTTCCAGTTAAGGAATTGGGGCTGTTGACTAATCTAGGTCATTGGGTTAGGGTTTTGGATTCTGTTGGCTCCTATATGTATATTGTATTATAAACAATGTATCACTATGAATGAATATAGAATATGTTGGTTTTCCCAGTTTGGGTTTCCAGGGGAAAAATATCTGTGTAATGTTTGTATTTGCCATTGTATCTTTTCTGTTCTTTTACAGAAAATCTCTTTGCTAGAAATATTCTACAAGGTTAAAATCTACAACATACCCATTGAAAAAGTCGCATTGGGATGCAGACCCTTGCGTCAAAGACCATGATTAATTTTGTGAACCACTTTTGGAAGGATTTTAAGACTTTAGCTTGGACATTACAATTTTCAGAGTGGTGAAGAGTCAGGAACTGGGGGGCAACGAAGGGGGGAGTGCTCTCCATGGAAATATCATGTCCTAATGGTGGTTTCCATAGTACCATTCCCAATAGAGGGACTACCCAACTATAGTGAAATTATTTATCGTGATCCTCAACACTGAGGCAGTCAGGGAAAAACTCATCTAGCAGATATTGGGCCTAGGCCATATGAGTCCCTCCAACACATCGTTCCACTGTGAGGACCAATCCTAGAGTGAATTTCCCTTTATGACACTTGTAGATGAGATTGCAGGTGAAAAACTATGTGGCAAATCAGATAGTAAGGTTATTAATTTCAGGGATTACAACCCGTCACTTACCTCTGTGTGTGCCAAATCAAGGATAAACCTCCTCCTGAGACACATATTTCACTTTGAGGGTATCAGTGGGATCTTTGCTAGAAGTGGGAAGGCCCAAAATCCTATGCATTGTGTTCTGATCAATAAGATAGGGATAGTCCAACGATAGTTATCCCCCATGTGATTTGGTGAGGATTAAATGGATGTAGGACTAAACCACTGGAGCCTGATCGAAGTGTTGACATTTGAGCAATGAGAGAATGTCTGATTTCCTTAGAGGCTTTGCCTAGTCCCGAGTCACCACTTTCTTGGTACCATCTTCCTTCATGACAACCTATCTATATTTATTGAAGTGGAGTTCAAGGAGCTGATTGGGGTCCCTCACATTGTAATGAACACATTTTACCAGGGAGATTTTCCCGAATATCGACCCTTCAAAGTCTACACCACATGGTAGCACAGGATGTGGAATCACCTGTTCCTTCATTACCTTAGATTTTTTTCATGCATGGGTTTTGTTGGAGGACGCCATGCCAAATCGAGGGAATGTTTTATGAAGGTATGGAAGCCTGGAATAGGTCATAAATTGAACCGTAGAAGTGAATTTCTCGTCTATTTTTACCCAACTATGAGATAGGAGTTGAAAAAAAAGGAGGAGAAGGAATGAGTCACAACATTCCACTCATCCAAGAAGTAATGGAAGAATAATGGCGCCTGCATTTTGCGAGTGTGGAGTTATTTTCCAATCCTTTCCATGATTTGGATGGTACCCTACCCCATCCTGGCCATCAAAGTCATCATGTTGGATGTTGATCATCCACTATAACCTTAATGCCGTGTTTTCTGCCATTCACCATAATTAACTCCCTCTTTATTTCAAATCTTCTTGCTATCAGTTGCATTAATGATCCCAACTTTCCAAAATTGGAGACAATCGATTCAGTGTAATTGCCTGTTATGTCGACCATTATTATCACAAATATTTTCTGCCACTGAATCTTGTAGGATGGTGATGATGTGGAGGAATTCACACATGCACGAGTCTTATTATTTGGGGGCGCTGCCCATGATTATTATGCACTCCTGTATGGATTCACCTTTTATCAATTGGTCGTAACGACCCTTGGTGGATTGCAACACTTCTTCACACGTGCCCAACCGGTTAGCTTCCAACAAGGAGGAACTGGAGTCATTTTGGCTAGATTAGGTAGCATCCAATGACTAACCACTTCTCAGATACTTATGCACAACTTGTCTATTTTATCAATGGGGTTGAGGAAGATCAAATGAGGGAACATTCCTTCTATTACAATAGATGGAGTATCCATCTCCATCCTTCACCCATGCAACTCCCTCACTTGCCCAATAGAGAACCGAGGAACTAGGGGATATAGTTATTTCTTAGAAATGTGCGCTACGCCTTTAGATATTGGCTGTGTGCCCCACACTACTACTTGACTATCCATCACTGTTTGCAAGAACACATGTATCAATGAATATCTACATCCATTTTGAATATTCCCCCATCGAGTCTTCCATGACTTCCCAGTCACGGGGATGTTTTCGATGCGCTACTCACCATTGTGAAAGAATTCCTATTAACATGGTGTCAAGGGCATGTATCTGGTGGTGTTCAAGAATGTGCTGCATCCAGGAAATACAATGATCTATCAGATCTGACCCATCAAACTGGGAGGACCCAAATTCTTCTTTGCGCACCTCAATGGTAATACATGCACATCTCCTGGTCGAGACTTCATAAAGCTTGTTATGCCACCTTTCCATGGAATCTTCTTAATCAGTGTCATAAGACTTCACGCTCCTCCAACTTAGCTCTCCATATGCTATGGGTTTGAAATAATCTTCTATGTGCCCTGTGATCTTATAGATATGTTCAATAATAGAGCTTTGCGTATCCTCATCCATCGCCTCATTGTATCTATCCCCTTCATAAGGATCCAATGGTGCGATCACATGCATGGTGTCAGTTTTAAACGACATCCATCGCTTCTTGAGATTCAACACAACACTGTTGTCAAAGGCCCAATCAATTCCAACTAGTGCATGTTATGGATCATAATAGTCCATGATCTCTATCACTTCAAAATCAGCCTTCATCTTGACCCCTTCTATGTTCACTTTGAATTGATCCAATCGGCCTATAGGATATATTTTGTACCTATTTTCTAGTCGCAGCTAAATGGGAGACCAAACTGAATTTGGTTTACCCATCATTTCCCATGATTTATTTGGTAGGATGTTCACATTATAACCTAGATCTAGTATAACCCCATCCACGTCATAACCACCGAGTTTCGTTGTCATCTTGAACTCTCTTCTAGTGTGCTTCTGCTTACTGACTTGACACACATCCCTTTTTGGTAGGGGGGATGATTTAGCTCTATCTATCCCTTCTTCCCCCATTGAAGTTGCTAACATTTGTGTCAACTTCCACACAACATCATGATCACTTAATAATCTTAAACAACAACGCAAGAAGTTACTTACTTGGTTGTCAGTGTCTGTCTCTCAATCCAAGTCGCGCAATGCTTCGTCTCACACCATGTGCTTTAGTTCCTCATGAACATGTTCTTCAATTTTCCTCTATTATGCATGTCGCAAATCCTTCGGTCTACGTGCTTCTTCCATTGACCTGTGCGTCACACAATGTATTTCCTCATGCACCTGAGATTCCTCCAAATACTTCTACATCGCACATTGTAACACAACTTGGGCACAAGCCTCTTCCAATGACCTCTGTGTTGCTCGTTGTACTTCCTCATGGATCTGGGCCTCTTCAAGGAACCTTTGTTTCACACGCTGCACTTCCTCATGGATCTGATCCTCTTCAAGCGACCTTTGTGTCGCACACTGCAATTGTTTTTGTGCTTTTTCCTCTTCTATGGGCTTCTGCACGTCGTGTAGAAACTTATTCTGCTGCACAACATCAAACTTAAGAGGGGGTTGCGTCACTTTGCTTATCTTCCGTTCCGACCTTTAACCTGTGCTTTCACTGTGCTCAAAGTCTATCCTCATATTTTCTCCACCGCATATTATAACCTGTACATCAACCTCATCATCCTTTTTCTTATTTCTGTGTGGCTCTGTAGTCACCATGTTTCAATATGTCTTCTTCTCTTCCCAATTTTTCAACAAGTCGGGGAAATCCTTGGTAACATGCTCGGGGCTATAGCAGTACCCACATAGAGCGCACATTTTGGTATAAAATCTTGACACATGGATTATATCTCCACAATTAAAATAAGTGGGGGGTCTACCTTCCCCTCTACCATATGCTCATCCTCGACCTCATTCATATCCAACTCTGGGAGCTCCTTGATATTGGCCTCTCTCAGCACTGCCACATTCACCACCCTTTTTTTCTTATTGTACCCATAATACATCAAGGGTATGATATTGCATCAACTGGAGTGATTGACTATTGTTCACATTATGTCCCATAGACTTGTAGAATTCACAGAATGGAGTGTGATGTGTCTTCTGATATTTATCCAACGTGGGGAAGCACAGTGGTAGATGGCTCCACTACTTGCATATTTTGCACCATTTGTCTGAGGCCCAAATAGAAATGGATCTGACGCACCCGTTTCCATATAATTACCAAGTGTAGGAAACTCATCCCTATGGTGCCCCTTTAATCTACACATTATACACCATACATGCTCGCACCCGACTTTTTCTTTTTTCATATCTTGCAGTTGCATCGTCAGGTTGGCCAACTAATATTGTACTTGTGCCAAATCTACTGATGTCTCTCCTCTACTTGGCATCGCCTCCAAGCACATTGAAATATCCATTGCTTCTTCTTGAGTAGTCATATTCTGGCAGGTGAGAAAGATTCATATATGGGAAAGCAATCTTGCAATGAACCATTCTCTATGCTACACATCCTCTATCTAGAACGTCAACCTATCCAGGAAAATCTTGAACCATTGGTCATAGTCCCGCATGGATTCTCCCAGTTTCTACTTAATTTATTTGATCTCTGTAATGCAATGAGATTCTGACTTAGGCTTCTAAAATTCCTTAAGAAGACATGTTTTGATCTTCGTCAAGGGCCTTGTCTATCCTGTTGGTGCAATGGCCTTATACTTCATGTACCACATCAAGGCTCTATCCCTGAACATGGTCTCCAATTTCTCAATCTTTGATGCTTCATTTGTAATCCTCTTTACAAACCATATCGCTTCACATGTGAACCAATGTTGTTGTGCATCATCTCTACATGTCCCATGGAACATGGGTAATCTTAGGGTACTATCCTGATTTGCCATCCTCAACCTCAAAGTATTTCCTCTGAATTGAATAATGGGTGTCACAGACCTTGGTATCGATACTCTTCCTAGATAAGTAGCACTAACTTCATCTTCTTCTTCACTCGTCGGTTCTCCTCTTTCTTCTACTCCAAATGCATCGTTTTCATTTCTAAGTGTCATGGACCTTGGTACCGATACTCTTCCTAGAGAAGTAGCACTAACTTCATCTTCTTCTTCACTCGTTGGTTCTCCTCTTTCTTCTCCTACTCTTGTTTCTACCACCCTCAATGAATGGAGATATAGAGTGCTATCTGAGATGACATAAACTATCAGCTAGAGGAAAATAGGAAGGAACACCACAAGCCCCTATGATTGATCCATGAGCTCCCTTATGACAAAAGAAACATGGTACAGGTCGAGAAACTTACCAAGGGATTTTGGGCAGGTGAGAGTTGGGGTCTAAGAGGTAAGAGAGCAAGAGGGATAGGACAAAGAGGGGGAACTAGGGAGGAGTTATGAACAAATGTTGGAGAAGAAAAAGTGCAGGAGAGGCCCGGGTGTGGGCTAAGAAATATGATTCTCAAGTAGAATGTGGTTATAGGGCTAGTTTTAAAGCCTAGATCCCAACCCGAGTCGATAATACTACGAGCTTGATGCTGGAGAACATATAATAAACCTTGTAAAGTCTTGGGCTAGGTAGGTACGAGACAATCTTGACTAAGAGTGGTATGAAAGAGAGTAATCATGCACTTGTTAATCTTGTTAAGGACCTGAGAGCAACTCTATGGTGGTGTCATGGATTGGAATGGGGGTGGTTTGCTGCTGAAGTTACTGAGCGAGTAGAGCCTATGGTTGGGTGGAAAGAAAAACACCCGCAATCGATTGGCTGGTTGTAATTTATAAACAGATAATTGCTTTTATAATTTGTGCAATTAAATTGAAATGAAAGG
>ML847846.1:47356-64983 GCA_009831015.1 Picea engelmannii | reverse complement strand
TTCCCCAAGGGTTAGGTATTCAAGGGTTCTACAGACAAGGGTTTGCCCTGTGCTATAGCTCTCTGATATACGTGCGAGGTCCAATAGTAGTACTCGGCCCAATATCTCAGGGCACTAACTAAGGAGGATAGACCGTACCCTTACCCGTACTACCTGACTACCCAGGTACTATAGAGTATCTTTCCGAGTGCTGTTCTCGATGACACTATAGAAGTCCGGCGGTTGATAGGTTTATCTAAAGAGGGCTTTAGGAAATCTAGGCCGATCCATACACAGGTGTTGTCTGATGTGATACCACTCGAAGGGGTACCAACAAGGGTTACAAGGGTGGGAAACATATGTGCGCTTAAGAACCACTTGTATTTTCGGCGTGTATGAATCCATCAACCGCGGGTTTATGCGCGTAATGACAGATCTCTGTGGCTTAAAGACTCTGGAATACGTCTCTACCCTGAAGAAAAAAAATACCCACAATTTATGCCAAGGAAAGTGCTCTGATACCACTTGCAAGATACCAGATATATAAAATATGTAGAACAGAAATAAAATGCTAGAAATGGCAGAATAACAGTAAAATATCCAGCATTGTCTCCACAATAACACAAAAATGATATAAGAACAACAATAGAAATAGCACTTTGATTCAGAAAGCAATGTTCACATGCCTCTTCGAGGGGGCAACCTCCAATCAAGCAACACTCTGTTACAATAATCTCCAAGCCAGGGTTTTCATACCCTCGACCCTTATTTATACTAAATATGTCTATTAAGAGAAGCATCTAGATGAAGATCCTTCTAGAAGCGGAAGCTTCTATTAGGTCTTCTTATATCCGCCTTATTCTATTTTATTGAAAGGCCTTATTAATATTGACCTTTATTACATCCAAATACATTGATCTACCTATGTGCGGGTTAGGACCTTAACAGAGGATCCGGTTGAGTATATATAACAGTGACAGGTTGGCAGTGACAATAACAGGTTGACAGGTTATAGGTGTATGCGATAATGGCAGTGATTGTGGTATTGAAAGTTGTTATACACTTATATTTGAGGGTGGGAGGATGGCACAAGGATTGGTGGTTGTAGCCACCTTTCGGTTGGTGTTGTAGAACTCAGGGGGTCGTATCCTCCTTCTAGTTGCAGTTGGAAAATTGGGAATTTGGTCCTTCCAATGAATGTATTCTTTTTACATATAAGAAAAAAAATTCATGGTTATCTCCCATTTGGGTTTCCACATAAATTATGGTGTATTGTGCATTTGATATAATATTATTCATGTGATACTGCTTATGATTATACTACTGATGATATATATTGAATTCTAAAGATAAACTGTTGAACATTGTTGAAGAATATACTTTGTGGTTAAAAGTAATAAAAGTGATCATATTGATTCACCCCCCCCCCCTATCAGTATTCCAACAGTGCCAGTGGTCAAGGCCATGGTTTCAATTAGGTCATATTTTTAAATCCAAAACAAAGTGGTGCTACTAGTAGTATCATGTTTCGGTTCAAGGGTCAATTTTAGGGTTATGTACGCAATGTCAAGGATGCGATTTCAAACAAGTCACAATTTTAATCACCTCCCCAAAAACAGATGCTACCAGTGGCACCACTTTTTTATTTGGGGGTTGATTTTGGTGTTTTTAACCCAAAAACATGATATTAAAAAATTGTGATTTTCATTTAAAAAAAGAATTTGTTGAGAGGTGTTTTTTTCTCCAATTCAATTTCTTGTTTTCTAGTGTGTCCATTATCCACAATACTAGCCTGTGGTCTAAGAAACTCTGACCCATGGGAATCTAAGCCAACAAAATCACTCGAGAATCACACCCACCCTGGGCCACACCAACCCTTAACATGGTTGGATTTTTTTGGATGTCTCCTCTTGACTATTGTGAGTTTCAAACCTTGGCCACCTTACAAAATGAAACCCTAGAAATATAATCATGCTAACTAGATTTGACAATTTAATTATTTTCTTAATGTAAATTATTAAAGAATAAAATTAATTAGTAAAACAATTATCAATTAATAACACTTTAAGATTTATGATTCAATTTTCAGTGTTTTATTTGTGATGGGCCACAGTTTCAATTAGATCATAGTTTTAAGTCCAAAACAAAGTGGTGCTACTAGTAGCATCACTTTTCTATTCAAGGGTCAAGTTTAGGGTTCTCTCTACAATGTCAAGGCTGCGATTTCAAATAAGTCACAATTTTAACCACCTCCCCCAAAAAGGATGCTACCGGTGGCACCACGTTTTGATTTGGCATTTGATTTTGGTTTTTTTTACCCAGAAATATATGATTTTCGTGTTTTTAACCCAAAAATATGATATTTTTGGGCTAGAGTTCTCATTTTGTGGTCACGGTTATCGTTAAGTTGGTAACTTTGTTTTACCTGTAACCACACTCTAGGTTTTTGTGGATTACCCTCAACCATTACATCCTCTAGGTTTTACTTTGGTTTACCCTTAACCATTACAATTCCCAAAATGTTTCAACTTACCATGAACCATTCATTACACCAAGTAGTTTTGGCTAGACACTAACCTTCATATGACAAGTGGTTTTTGGTTTACCACAAGCCATAAACAATCATAATTATGAGGGTATACTTTCCTCATCAGGGATTACATCATCATTTGAATCAGGTACATACAATTTCAAATTTTCACTTGAGGCTAATCTATCCCTTAAACAAACATATCACCATGACCATCTTCTTTTCATCATCAAAAATCATTATCCAAGGAGGATCATTAAAAATTTTAGGGATTTTATTTTCACTGTAGTTTTGCATCTCAATTATTGAACATGTAGTACTTTTTATTCTTACCTTGCTTCTCTTCCTTCTTCTTACTTTTATTGCATCACACTTTGTCAAATTTTGCCTCTTGTTGTACATCATCATGAGTCTATCTTGTGCTTCTTTTGTCTTATTTAATATTGTTATTAATGTCTCCATATTATTGCTTTCTTCTATCAACTTCTTTTATCTATTGTCATCTTCTTTCATTTACATCTGTCAATTTTTGCATGACATAGATCAATTCAAATTGAAATTAATGACTTTGACTCACTTAACTTGACTTTAACTCAATTTTCCAAACTCTTGAATTTTCACCTTGCCTTTAACTCTATTTTGGCTCTATCTGACTTTGAATTTGCATGACTTTGACTTTCATTTGACATTTATTTGACTCAAATACTAAACTCTCCACTTGAATTTTTTTTGAAGAATAACATAACATGAACTTTACATGACTCTCTTCCCATTTACAAATGGTGTTTGACTCTTACTCAACAATCAACTTTCCTTGATTGAACTTTTTATGTCAATAAACTTCCAACCTTCAACTTGGCTTTGTTTTTGACATGGCTAATCAAATTTCCTTGATTGAACTTTTTATGTCAATAAACTTCCAACCTTCAACTTGGCTTTGTTTTTTACATGGCTAAACTTTAACATGATATCAAAAAAATGTCAACACATGTCATGACTTATCTTTTCCTCAATGATCCTCATTTATTTGCTTCAAACTCATTTTCCACTTTGCTACTCATTTACTTGCTTCAAACTCATTTGACACTTTGCCACTCATTTGAGACTTTTACAATTTTAATTGAGAACTTTACTATTACTTGTCATTTACAATATTTCAATATCTATGGACTAAGAAATGCACCCAAAATTTTCCTTTTCAATGAGGAGATATGATAATATGATTAACCGCCCATGGGATTGAAATCATTGCGCCAAAGTTGAATCTAAGTCAAAGTCCCAAAGTCTTCCATCTAAGAATATTTATGAATTCATCATTTTTCAATATAAATAAGGCTTTTCCTCTTGTGTCATGCTTATAGGGTAAATCCATTTGAAAACAAAATATACAATATGATCATCATGCTATAATAAAGTCTTAATAATAATTTGAAGAATGGTTGAAAACTAAAAATTCCTAGAAACATTGGAACATTATCGATATATAACTCCATGGATCACTTATGTGCTTCATTTATTAAAGTATTTCCACCATGAAATTGAAAAAAAAAATAAATCACAAATTACAAATTTGATGAAAACCCATTTGGATTTTTTCCTTCATGTTTCGATATATGCTTCTTGATCGACCTGAGACTAATTTCTCTAGCCCGCTCAACTATTGCAGAATTTCTGTCCGATCTACCCTTCCAGGGTTCAAATTTTCCATCAAATGACTCATCAACTTTAACAGATCGTCATCATGGGACAAGGAAAGGAACTACTTCATGACATGCTTACATTTTCCACACATCACAATTTTTTGTTCTTCTACAATTATCATCTCCGCTACTACTTCCAATATCTGGCCCGCCATAGTCCAACTAGGATTCAACAAATCCATCTGATATGCCAAAAACTTCAATTTTACTCGCCATTGTGGAAAACCATGGCCAGGTTCTCTTTAGATACTTCACACTCAATATGTTTATCATCCCCTCAAATTGAATGTTCTCAATCAATTTTACTCTATAACTACCACTCTCAAGCATATTTGTATTAGAATGTCTACCAGAGGACCAATCCAGGATTTTGTAAAACTCAATTTCCAATATTTTTTTCTCGACAAAGTGAATTTTCAAATCCTTGAGAAGATCCTGAATTACATCCACATCCTTAGAAAACATGGTTATATCCATCATCTCATCAAACTATAAATACATTTGAATCTTTGTTTTCAATTCGACCTTGTGCATATCATCAATAATGCCTTGGGATAACTCCCAGAGATCTTGATTGAAGTCTCGTGTTTCTAGAGACTAAAAAGAAATCCTCAAATTGTTTGAAATTTTTGAATTTTCCTATTGATGTTCAGATTGGTCAAAATCCAAACAACAACCTCACGAGGATAAAATCCCCTGCGTTTTTAAAGAGGTGGTACTCCTCTATTGTTTATCCAAAATATATAGCTAATATTCTTGGATTGGGATGTCAAATGGGAGAATGCTAAACTACAAACCCCAAATATTTATTCCTTTAGCTTGTATGTAAAATGGTTCTTGATAACCAGCTTACTCTTTGAGTACAACATTTGCCCGGAAATGGACCAAGCAAATTTATTTACAATAAAAGGATACTCAAAGGCTTCAAAATAAAAATAAATATGTTCCCAGCTTAATTATAACATACCTCTAAAACACATGCAAGCAGAAGATGTAACCATATTTTCTCACAAGAAAAAGTGTAATACACCTAACCCCCTAAGTACCTTTTTGAGGGATGGGGTATTAAATTTTCTCTTTTCCTCAACCATATCAAATCTTCATCTAGAGGGTACCATCATCTTGTTCTCATCGAGATCTTTCCAATGACTGTAGCCATGGTCAAAAGTGAGCTCTTAATCAAAAGTTACATCTTTCTAAAGTTCCTTAGACCCTCATTGGTCCAAAGTCACCTCACTTCCATGTGGCTCCCTATCACTTACACCATATGATATGACATTGGTGTGGCTCCTATCATATATCCCATTGGGCCCTCCAAATCAATGGATCACTTTGATATATCTAATGGTCCTCAAAGTTGAGCGATCAACGATTCTGATCACCTCTCGGATTTTCTCTATCAGAGTTCCTTAGTTCCAGGCACTCAGAACACTCTCAAAAATATCTCCGACCACACATAATCAGATAGTTATAACCTACAGATCCAATAATTCTTGGGGTTGGGAAATAAATGGCTCTGATTACTTCGAAGTCACCAACTCGCACGATGGTTAATGTCCCTTCTCATGCTCTGTCTGCACTTAACATATGTAGGTCCCTTGGATATCTACGACCGAGATTGAATCTCACTTGTTCATCGATCTACAAACCAGATATCCTCTCATATTTCTTTGCATTGGGATCCTCCAACAACCCTACACTCTGACACCCCGATGGTAGTACCCCAAACAATGGTGGATATTTTTCCACTCACTTGCCACCTTGGTCACTGCTGCCACCATGTACCAGTCTCCTTACATGACAGATGGATGAATATTCACTTGATAGATGGACCCATCATGACATGCCACGTCACCATAGGGTACAAAGGCTAGATCGACCAATGATGACACTTTTCCATTTCTTATAAACTGATTAAGTTACTTAATCAATATTTTCTTAAAATACCACTCCTCAATATTCACTTATTTTCTCCTCATCAGGGGTAACTAGTCTTCATTAATTAAATACCCCCCATAAATACATTTTTACTTAGCCTAATATACCATCCCGATAATTAATGAGGATTTACTTTCTCTCTCTTTCCCTTAGGAATGATTTAGCGCTAATTTAAATATCAAGGTTATAAACACATTTTAATGCAATTAATTAATTATATCATAATATAATTAATTTCATTGTAGAGCACCCAAACTATTTTATAATGTACTTAGCTCCATCGTAAATCATTCAAGATGCGTTATAATAAACTATATTACTAATAAAGTGCACGGGGGTTTCGGACCCCGAACACACTATGCAACTTATTTTCCTTACGAAATAAATTGGTGGGAAATTTAAATATTAGTGTTTAATATTATGATACCTCAAGCCCTCGGACCCGATATTACACATGCCATTCATGTACACCCTTCTTATTTCTCTGAAAACCAAGCTATGGAAGGGTTACGGAATTATATTTTATTTAATTTCATTTTACCTCAAATATTTCACACCTCCTTCACATGCACCCTTCTCATTTCTCTGATGACCAAGCTCCGAAAAGGGTTAAGGAATTATATTCTATTTAGTTTCACAGTACCTCAAATATTTCACACCTCCTTCACATGCACCCTTCTCATATCTCCAACGACCAAGCTACGAAAAAGGTTAAGGGATAATATTTTAATATTATAATATATAACATTATAACCCCTTAGGCCATCACCCCAAAATCTTCACACTCCAATCAAATTTTCCCATCTCCTTTCTTTGACGGTTAGACTCCAAAAAGGAAATAAAATTAGTGTTTAATTATTATAATATTTAACACTATAACACCTCGAAATATTTTCACTCCAATCAGACATTCCTTTCTCTTTTCTTCGACGGTTAGACTCCGAAAATGATTTTTTTCTAACAATATGTATATGTTTATATTGAGAAAGAAAAGGGAATTTATATTTCCAAGCCTTAAAATGCAAATAATAAAATACCTTAATAATGACTCCTTCAGCAGTGCAAAGCATAAATCTTAATCTAGGAAAACTTGGCACGATTTGTTCTTTTGCACAAAAAGGGAAAATTTTCAAATATCCCTTTTGTCACGCATGAGATAGGAAATCACAGTTTTAATATATAACTTTCTCAACTTTTTATCCAAATTATTAAAACATTTAACTCGTAACTTTGGAAATTTACGAGGGGCTATCAGTATTTACCATTCATTCAAAACTTGTTCAGAAAACACACACACACATAAACTCATGCAATTTATTTGTTTAAATTCTTTTCCAGAACATTACATTTCTTGCGGGTAACATTCTCCATGGTAAAACGATGGTTTTACCATAAATTACTATCCTCCTATTTTCATGCATTTCTTTGCTACTTTCAGGGAATTGTTTCCATCCTCAAATATTTCCCTTTTGGACATAAATTTATTGTACAACTCCTGGTAAAAATTCCTTTCTTACAAAACACTAATGAAACTTAATTAATCACAATGCATCCAATTCTTTTTTTTTTTCAAATTAGGAACTTGAATTTTATTTCTCCTTTTCTTATCATTTAGTTTTTAAGATACTCTTCCTCTCTTCAATATTTTTCTTATCCTCCTAAGTTCAAATAAATATCCGAACTTCTCTCTAAATATGAAGCCTAGTAGAGTTTTCCAAGCCAACATAATGATCAAGGCCAACTGACTAGTCTTCAAGTTTATATCAATAATTGCATTCCCTATTAGCATATTGTTCTGTGAAGAATTTAGTGGCTTATTATTTACTAATAACTCAAGTATTTGTTCACATGGATTACTATAAGTGACCATCCAACACTCTGTTCATACTTTGAGTGACAAACAATTACTAACAAATTCCCTTTCCAAACAAAGACATGTAGAAAGTCAACGATAGAATATGTTTTTTCAAACCTTATTTTATATTTCACAGTCAACCAAACGGTTAGAGTGACAATTCCACCATTTGAATAAAATAAAAAATTCAGCTAATAACTAACACATGAATTCCATAATGTTAAATAATCTTGTCATGGCAATATAAGACAAAGAAAACACTTATCTGGAATTTAGAAATTGTTGGAAACTACTAAAGGGTGTGCCACTTTCCACCCAACCATAAGCACAACTACTCCTCGTGCTTTCACAACTATCCACCCCCTAGCTAGAGTATGATTCCATGAGAGGAAATTATTTTACTCAACATATGAGAAAAGATGAAGGCCACTCTCTTTCACCTACATGAACTTAGGAAACCAAGTATTTATTCCACCAAACAAGGGGGATGCTCTAGCCACAAAAAGCTTCAAAAAATTGTTGGATTACTCAGGGGCGGGGGGGGGAATCAATAATAGAGAAAATTTAATCCTTTTTAATCAATGTAGCATTATCATACAATATTTGCAGTGTAAATAAACAATGAACAAATGAACAATCATACACATACACAGTACACTAATGTTTTTACTTGGAAACCCAAAGCGGGAGAAAACCACATAATGCTTTTTCTTATATGCCTTGAAGAATTACATTCATTGGAAGCACCAACTTGCTTTGTTTTACAACTGCAACTGGAAGGAGGCTCCAACCCCCTAGTCTCTCAGGCTACAACCCGAGGGAAGCTCCAACTCCCCAATTCTCTGGCTACAACCATAAGGAGGCTACAACCCCCTATGTTCTCTAGCTACAACCGGAAGGTGGCTACAACCACCTATCCTTTACCCGTCCAACCTCCCTAAAGTAGAAGTAGAATGATGGAACCACTGTCACACTATCACTGTGAGATATACCATTGTATAATTGTATCAATATGTACCACTGACCTGTGTCCAACCTGTAAAACTTCCCTATAATCAATCTGTACCTGAGATGAACATGTATCAACAAAAATATAGCAGGTATGCGACTAGTGGTGCTACATCACGCGTATGTACACGCACTATCTGTTATGAAACCCGTGTATGTACGCAACCAAAATATTATGCAACCTGCGTATGCCTTATGAAAAACTAGGGTTTTCTTTCTTCTGAAATTTTTTGACCTTGTGTAACTTCTTTCACATAGATCTGTTACCTGTCATTATATCCAGACTGTAACTGTACCCTGTGCATGCATCCTCATACATAACCTTTACCCAAAGCATATATCTCTCTCTCTAGTCATGTTCCATATAGGTGTGTGTAATCATGAACAAGTATAATAACCCTCACATGATCTAGTCATCAAACCCTTTCTGATATTCAGCCTCTCAATACATCAACCACTTCACAAATACAAGCTCTCAACCATGTACCACAAACCCTTCACCATATGCCAAGAAATACAATATATTCCTCAATTCTAACAAGAAGTATCAATGATAAATATATCGGCACTGTATTTCTGTAGATATGACTTATACAGAAGATCCCATACAGCCACTATTCTCTCTAGGGAGAATTCTCAAATCTCCATAACCATTTCTCATGTATACATGAAAATCCAACTATTCATAGAAATAAGACATACCTTTTGAACCAATGGATAAATATGATGTATCTGAGCACTATAGACCTTCCTGGGAGCTTGATATTAGAATCTAGAACCTCTACATATTCATCTCTTCAAGTTTCCATGGCTTTACCAACATGTACACACCCTAATACACTGTTATCCGACATATGTATGCACCCTAATACACTGTCAGTACGCATATTGTCAGTACGCATATTGTACGCATCCTAATACATTGTCATCCCACGTACGCCTCAGGAAATATGGTTTTTTAGTATTCATTGTTATTCTGAGAATTTTGTCATCAACCCTTTGTACTACCTCAGACTTTTGCAACTTCAGATGTATCAATGAGTACTTGTAATAAGCCTCACTCAACAAAAGATATTCAATGTGTTCAAGTGTGTTTAAATGAGAGAGCCTTGCCTCTTATTTATACTTTCATGTAGCATCCCACTTTCCTTATTTTAGGGAGTTTTCCATTAACTTTATTATTTAAATAATTTCTTTTGCAAACACTTTGACTTTTTGGGGCTTCTATATGACTCATGAGGGTTCTCCAACTTCATATGGCCATAACTCTCTAATCGTGAGGAGTTATGTGACGTTCCACATAGCACCGGAAATGGCATGACAAGCACTATCCATCTAGGATAGTTTCACTGACAAACTCATTGACCTTCATCTAATTATTCCACAATTAAGCACGGGTTCTCTAACCATAATTCTAGGATAACTCAATTTGCAAAGCGTCTTCCCAAGAGGGATTTCACCATAAGGGGAACACTTTGGAGTTCATCCATTTGTACTTCTTATCAACCATGACAAGACAATAATGAGTCATCTTTACATCAAACAAACTTGGGTCCATTACCTAAACCTTTGTGCTACCAGACTTTCTTCAAGGGTTGACATCAATGACAACTAACCTTAATCAACAATCTCCCCCTTTGGCATTGATGGAAACACTCTTATGCGATACTAAAATCATGTCATGCAATACTGAAGCCATATCACTCATGCTTCCCCTAGAACCATGTCTCTGTCCTCTGCATCTCTGTGACCATTGCTCCCCTCTGGAATCATGCCTTTGTCCTCTGCATCTAATAAATTTCTCCCCCTTTGTCATCAATTGCAAAGGTATCTTTCCATCCAGGGATGCCCCCCCTAATTGAACTGTCCTTGGGGATACTCCCCCTAACTAAACTCTTCCTGAAACTGATCTCCCGACCGGAATTGTCCTCTTTATGGTTCTTACTCGTGTATATCTAAGACATATAAGATAAGCATTCAAAAGCATTCATTTTGGAGTAGAAATTACTCTGAGTCTTTGGCGAAGATACTCAAAGGCTTCCCTTGGAAGTGGTTTTGTAAATATTTCTTCCACTTGTTATTTTGTGCCCACATATTCAACTCTGTTGTTCTTCTATGCAACCTGTTCCTATAGAAAGTGATACTTTATTGGAATGTGCTTTGTCTTGGAGTGCATCGACAAATTATTTGAGATACTGATGGCACGTGTATTATCACAATAGATTGGAATGGGCTCATCATACTCAACCTGTATATCTGTCAGAGTTTGTTTCATCCAAAGAACCTGTGTACAACATGTTGTTGCTACAATATACTCTACCTCGACTATAGATAAATATACTGATGATTGTTTCTTGCTTATCCATGATACTAAACACTCACCCAAGTAGAATGTTGCTCCACTGGTGCTTCGTCGGTCATCAATACAACCTGCCCAATATGCATCTATGTAAGAAATAAGTGATAGATCCTTTCCTTTTGGATACCATAATCCAAATTCTTATGTTCCTTTGAGATATCTGAAAATCATCTTCACTGCTAATACATGTGCTTCCTTTGGCGTTGCTTGAAATCGTGCCACCTGTCCAACTGCCTTCATTTACATTTGGTCTACATGTTGTCACATATAGTAGGATACCAATCATTGACCTGTATTGCCTCTGATCTGTAGACTTTGAATCATCATATTTTCTCAACTTGCAATTGTTTTGCATGGGAGTGATAACTGGTTTGCAATATTCCATTCCGAACCTCTTTAGCATTTCTCTGATATACTTGGTTTGAGAAATAAAAATTCCTTGGTGGCTTTGACGTATCTGAAGTCCCAGAAAGAAGGATAGTTCTCCAAGTAATGACATTTCAAATTCATTCTGCATATCCTTTGCAAATTTCTGGCTTAACCTGTCATCATCACTACCAAAAATAATATCGTCAACATAAACTTCAATTAATAAAATACTATCTTGACTTACCTTGATGTAGAGGTTGTTGTCTACACTTCCTTTTCTGAACCCTGCCTGTTGTAGATATTTATGACCATGCTCTAGGATGCTATTTTAGACCATACAATGCCTTCTTTAATTTACACACATAATCTTCATTCTTTAACAACTGAAATCCTTCTAGTTGTTCAATGTAGACTTCTTCTTCAAGTTCCCCATTCAGAAAAGTTGATTATATGTCCATATGATACACTTTAATATTTTTGGAGTATGCATAAGCTAAAATAAATAAGATTGCTTCCATTCTGGCAACTGGGGCAAATGTCTCTTCAAAGTCGATTCCTTAAACCTATGCATATCCTTTACATACCAATCTAGCTTTGTTCCTTGTAACTTGTCCATATTCATTCAATTTATTCCTATATACCTACTTTGTGCCGATCACATTCTTATCCTTTGGTCTTGGAACCAATTCCCAAGTGTCATTTTTCTCTATTTGATCGAATTCTTCATCCATGGCCTTATTCCAAAATTCATCCTTCCTGGTCTCTTCAAAACAGGTTGGTTCAATCGTAGATGTGAGTGTGTTACACATTATTCTCGTCATCCCTATGACCTTTAATGATGTAAACCTATATGTTTCCTTTAGAGGGGTCAGTGGCTTGAATTCCTGAAGAAAGAAGGGAGAAGAACTTTTATTGAGAGAAGTTGTATTTTCCTTTGTAAAAACCCTAATGAGGAATATTTCCGCAGGTTTCACTATACACAGGGTGTGGAAATGCCTGATTTTTGCACCTTGCTCTATATATAGGTTGTAGAGTTTCTGTAGGTTTCTCTATAGCTAGGGTGCGGAAATTCCTATACGTGGGAAAAATGAGCATCTTCTCGATGCTTCTAGAAGGATAAGCTTCTATGGCGAGGTGGCCTCCAAACGATTTGGATCTTAATCACTTTCATGATTTAGTGGGATCATCCTAACCTCCCCACCTTATCCTCTTCAGCTTATAAAAGGAGAGGAACTCTCATGGAGAAAGTGAGTTGGATTGAGCTTGGTTTTTGTATTTTGGATTGTTTGGAGCTTGTGTAATGGCTTTGAGCTTTGCTTTGTCAAGATAGATTGTGAGTAGCTATCAGTTCCATGGTCTAAGAATCCTTGGAACAAGAAGTGTGTGGGAAGCAAGGGACTATTGGAAGGAACCTGACAACATCAAGGCATCCGGTTGTATATTTCCTATATGAATGTTATTTTTCCATATTGTATGATTCCTTGATCACGTACATAGTTTCATATCAAATAGACTCTGTTATTCTTGTCTTCGTTGGCTTGTGTTTATTTGTAGATATTTCTCCATAAGCCTCGTGACGGAGCTTGGATTGCATTGGTGAAGTTGGATCTTCGATATTTAAAAGGTATGTTCTAGATCCATTTCTCATTTGATAATTGAAATCAAAGGAAAGAGTAGTGTATTGTCTTGTTTTGTTATAGTTTTGTAGTGAAGCTATGGAGATTGATTTGTGTCCGCACTTAACAATTATCCCGATAAAAAAATTGGCGACTCCATTGGGGAACATATTGTTTTCCTAGTTTGCATTGCTTTATTGATTTGATTGTTTGGGTTATGTTTTCTGAGTCACCGGGAGATCCATCTTGACTCTTTAACTGTTTAACCAGACTGGAAAAACCTTCTTACTTTTTATTTTTTCATTTTTACTTTGATTTTTGCACCCTGCTTTGGGGGAAAGTGCGACGATATAGGATCACTGCACCCTAACGTTTGACACAATGTGGAGTTTCCGCACTGTATTTTTTGTCGAGCCTGCAGTGACCTGAGATCACCACACTGTGTTAGTCTGATAGCTTGCAGAAATGGATTTTTGTTGGTTTTTCTTGCCCAGATCTGTGATATAGGTTCTGGGGTGAATTTTTGGGTTTGATTATAGTCTGTTTATAGTCTTCTTGATAGTATTTGAGCTACTTTTAGCCATCTTTGCTTTTTTTTATCTCGTTTTCTATTGAAATATTTGATCTCTTGCTTTGAGTGTCTTTCAGTTACAAAGCATTGCTTTTTATTTATAATTGTTTGGTGAAAGAATTTCTTTTTATTTTATTGAATAGTTCGTGTTAAAAGAGAAAATTGTTTGGGTTGCTTTGTTTCATATCAAATTGCTATTGCTTTTAGCTATCTTTTAAACAAAAAATTCTAATTTCTTTCTTTCTATTAGATTGGGGGCATCTTTGCATTTGAAGTAGCGAAATTGCATGATTTTTGGCATTTTTTGGTCTTGAATTTTGCGGGGCCAAGAATTGTGTATTGGTGTATAGTCTCTTTTGCTCATTTCTTGAGGATATTGATATTGATGAGTTTCATAAAATTTTGGGACATTGTGCATATGGGAATGATAAACATTTTCTCCTTCTCGTAACATAGCTTTCATCGAAGTGAAATATTTGCATTCTCATTTCTTTGCATTGTTTAGAGTCGGTCAAAACATCATTTAGTCCAGGCCATCTTCCTTTTGAGTAACAACAGCCTTAAAAATAAATTGCTTATAAAAATTGATTAGACATTTTTATATTTTCCGGTAGCAAACCTACATTAGATTAGTTGTAGGGATTTGGAATAGGTGTAAAAGATAACTTTCCAAAGCTGCAAACAAACATAGAATCTTGAGTTAGGGAGTGGTGAAATCCACTTGCTACATTTTGTCCTGGGAAGCCCTTCTCACACAAGGGACAAACCTGAGGTCGCATTGAGACTGGCAGAGTTACTCATCCTTCTTTGTTGGTCTTGGTGTAGATATTGCGCGTATTATGGGAGTCGCTTGAAGGTATACCCACAATGATGAGTGGAAGCTTTTCATGTTGATTTAAGGCTAGATACCCTGCCCTTGCACGTGGATCAGACTGTCGATTTTTTCCCGAGGCATCATTGTTGTAGTTGGTAACCTTAGTGGCCTATCTCTTTAGGGTCTTTACATGAGGTGACTATGGAGGGGCAAGTCTTCACAGTACCTGGAATCGACGTTGGCCAAACTCACTTGGGCTCCTTGGAGGGTATACCCATGATTATGTGTGGGAGCTTGCACCAGAGTGTAAGCCCGTTAAGAAGGTCGTCAACGTAACTTTTCCACCCGCTCTATCTCATCCCTTTCTTACTTTGATCCCACAACATTGGATTTCATCACCAACTAGTGCGTTCATTGTGAGAAAGTTTTGTTTACTTCCTAGATTTTTAGCGTGTGTTGTTTGTTCTCCCTAGCATACTCTAGGTTGGATATTTATTTAATGGCATCAGTTCCCAGAATGACTAATGAAGGATCCCCTTTTCCAGGGGAACCTTTTATTTTTCCTTCTTACAGAAACATTGGTCCTCCTAACATCGCTACTTTGAGCCTTCTAGATCTCACAATTGGATTACCGGTATGGTTGTTTTCCACTAAGGTAATTCTGAATGGAGCTAGTGCTTCTATTGTAAGCACTTTCCCCCAAGAACATCAACCTCATGTTGATCCTTCACCTTCTTCACCAGTAAAATATTCGTCACCTTCTTCACTTGTAAGGTCTTCTTCCATTTCATCTTCTTCGTCGAGTGAAAACTTTAAAGCTAGTAACTCGGTGGATAAGAAGAAGAATAAGAGGAATAAAAATAAGCAAGGGTCCAAAATTTCAACCACTGCCAGACATGTTGGAAAACAACCAGTTACTGATAATCGTGTTGGGAGTGTTGATGATACCAAGATCACCCAAACAACCCGTAAGCCCAAGTACCTTTGAAATCTTTGTAAGGGTAGCCATATTCTTAAGGATTTCCCTGGTCTATCCAAGGTTATATAAGCATGGTCTACATACCCTCACCAACCCATGTTGTCAACCTCTGAACAACATGTTGATGACCTCCCGTCAACTAGTCAAGATATCGTTAGGAAGAAGAAAAGTATAGTCAATTTCCCATGTATGTTATGCAAAGGGGGTCATATAACTCAACTTTGCGCTCGTATGGATGAAGCCTTGAAATTACTGGAAGACATGATTGTTTCATAGCCCCGAATTCTAACTACTTATCGCAAGCTTACTCTCGACCCACCTGTAGTTGATGGAATGATTGATCCGACCCCTTCATCCGTTAGTTCAGTTGATCATGTAGTCAATCTGGTCACGTCCTTAGTTGAACCAATTGGAAAATTGGTTGATATGATACCATCCTCGGTCAATCCCACTCTCCCGCCTGTCAGGCTGGGATATTAAAGATTTTAATGACCTGAAACACTGAATTGTCAAACCAGGGCAAGTAAACTTAGAGATACTACACTGTATGTGCGGGTAAGATTCTAATCTCTATCTAAAGATTATCTTAAGAAGAAAACACAAACTCACTCTTAGAAACTGAATCCTAATGACTATCCTGAAACTTATCATCTCCTATTTAAGTCATCAACAAAAAACAGTCCTATGCCTAAGTGCAGGTGCTTCTATTTCTACTCTAATGTAATTTCACATGACTATCTAATACTCTCTTGAATCATCTAATCATCGCTATTTCTATCTAATCCATAACATAAAGATTATTTCCTAGAGTTCTTTTAATCTAAACATTGAAAAATAGATTTAAATCTATCCACAGGAAAACAAAGAAATATCCTACTTACCCTACTGGTACTGGAAGCTTCCTCTAATTCAGTTGCAACCTAACTATCCTAACTAAGCAGAGTAGCCTAACTATCTAACAAAGCAGAGTAACTAACTATACTAACCAAAACAAAGTACATTCAAACTCTAAGTTACGTTCAGATTGAAAACTGGAAACAAAGCAAACCTAGTTCATGCTCTAAACTCTACAGGAATCAACCACGCTTTCAATACTCATCAACATAAAAGATATTAATATGCTGGAAACGGTACAGTTGAAGAATAATCAAGCAAGAATCTGAACAAGTTAATTCCAAAACGCAATAAACTAACATGCATGCAAATACTCAGATACTGAAATAAACTAAATCTAATGCAGAGAAAAGAAGCGACTTGAACCTGTTTGGCGGGCCCAACCAAAAGGTACAAACGCCGAAAGGAAGAGCCATAACTACTTATATCATTCTACGCAAACACTGTGTATACTTCACACTCCATTTACTCAGAAAACTAACTCAAATCAGATGACAATAAAGTAACATAACGCAACAACAAATTGTATTCAGAAATGTGTATCATAACATAACATAACCCCCCGTTTCTTAGGAGTGATCCTCTTGTTATATAGATCCTCCTCCATAACAGTTTAAAGCAAAAAAATACATTAATTCAAATGGATCCCAGATCCGAAAATAGCTCGAAATCAGTTAAAAACGGTCTTCACATCTTCGTGACACGTAGTGTCACGAAGTGTGAATCATGAAGTATTAACAACTCAGTTCTATAATTTTGCCTTCAATCATCATATGAGTGATGACTCCATCTGCCATGTAAATCACACTGTCTCCCACTCTGGCCATAACGCGCGGATCTTTAGCAGCTTCGTTGGTATCTCCACGGGGTGTGAGCTGGTACCTGGTACTGGCAAATCCTGTTTCAAAATAGAAATAGTACCTAACTCGAGCCACATTAGTTTCAATATTAATTTAAAGTATCAAAATACATAAAAATAACTTGAAACGTAAAAATACCTTGAGTAGCCCCATTG
>ML847846.1:469-30603 GCA_009831015.1 Picea engelmannii | reverse complement strand
TCTTACTCATTACAACATCATTCATGAAACAAGATAGGAAATAGTTCTTCTCCACATCAAATCACACATGCAGTTGATGAAAATAACTTGTCTTTGGTCCAAAAGAACTTCTCAATTCCAAGCAGCTTCAAAATAATTCTTAACAACCAGAAAGAAAGAGTTCTTGCAACAACCATCGACCCTTAACTAATTGGTTGATGTCTTTATTTATAATCTAAATTTCAACTAAAAACAATGGCTAGGTGCAGTTTAAGCAAGGAAAAATACTCCACATGGCGTCATCTTCTAACAGTTTCTTTAATAATCAACTCAAGATAGTTCTCTGAAAGGATGAATTTTATCATACTCGGACCAATTGATAAATAATTCGTCGTAGGTTTGAGTCCATGGGAACCCATGTTGCTCCATCGGAGCCACATCTATCCCTCTGATGTCCATCACATGCATCCGGTACTTTTCTAGACTGGAGTTTAACTGATGTAGCAGAGTTCGAGCTCTAATCGGATGGTCCATAAATCGTTGCACTTACCCTAGTACCACGTCGGTCATCTTCACGAGCTCTTCGGAATACAGTGAATCTTGCTTGGCATGTGACTCGACTATGTCTCACAAGTCGACAAAGTTGTCGAGGGTGCCGAAACCGGGGAGTCTAATATCCTTCATTGCTTTGTTGACTTTTCCCCAGTGTTTCTCGCATCTGACCCATTTCTTTTGAATTTCTCTGCATGGGTCCTGAGACATCTTAGCCCAATAATCGGTCAATCGCTTCATGCAATTAAGACTAGTTTTTCCTAACATCTAGATGCCATGTTCTTCTTTGTATCGACCCTGGTGGAGTGCATCAATGTACTCAAGTATTTGTACTGCTTGTTTCACCCTTTCATACCACCGCTCCATGTCCTTGAATGTTGCGAGCACCATGAGAGTGTCCTCTTGGAACTCAGCTATCTTTGTTGTAAAAATGTGCCACTCTTTTGTGAATTGTTTGTAAGCTTCTTTGAACTTGCTTCTCAGATATACTACAGTCTGGGTGGCTCCTTGGTAGTACTCATCCAGGTGGTGTAAATGTTCTAGTTCCTTCTAGGCGACAACCAACTCTTTTTCATCTCGTAGCCCTGTCCAGGGTGGCATCTGAGAGTGCCATCCCTACATCAAGAAGCTCTGATGTTAGGGCATCAACGACGTTTATAAAATTCTCCTCTGTAGTGATGAGGATGGAGAGGTCCAACATGATGCTCCTCTTCTTTGTGGTTCTTTTGACGATGGCCTTTCTTTTTCGATCGTAATATATCACATAGATATTATCTACCTCGTCTACTAGCTCGAGTATCTGTTGATCACCCCATGTGAGTGTGTTTCCCAGGTTACCAGTGGTGTATACTTGTTCAAGGTTAGGTTCCTGAACTCCCTCATTGTGTTCTGAGGGCTCAGCCTCTACCTGTCGCTTGTCGGGGACTTGAGTATTGAGTGGAGTAGAGACGTCGGGCAAGGAACTTGTTACTTACTTTCTTGTTGGTCATTGAATCGTTGATTTCCTTTTGCGAGGATCCTTCATTTGGCTCATCCAGTTCAGGCTCTTCCTTTGGATTATCTGTTCTGGTTTCCGATGCATCAGGTCCCTTTGTTTTGAGGCCACTTTCGGATTTTGTTTCTTTTTGTTGACCTCCTGGGTTTGGACCTCGCGCTCAGAAGAAGAATCCTTCTTAGGTCTCTTTTCTTCTTGGACACGCATAGGGGTCTTTTGAGATGCTTCTAGGATCTCATCATCACTGTATACATTGATGAACTTGGTCAGAGGGTTAGGCGAACTTGTTTCTATTGCTACTTGGTCTATCTCTGGTTGAGTCGTCATGCCTGCCAACGAATTGGTCAGTGGTGTTGTGGATTTAGGGTCATCTAACCCGTTGGTGTTATCAAGCTTTATGAAATCGGGGCCACTTGGCTCCACCGAGATTTCTTCTTGGCTATCAGTCGAAAGCCTTGGAAACCTGATGGGGTCCAAGATATCCCACATCAGATCGATCATCTGTAGGGCATGTTGAAACATAAGCGTCCCTCTCTCCTGCTCGTTCTGAACCTTGGGGAAATTCTTGTTCTATGCCAGGGTTACCTGGGAAATATCTACTATTTGGATGTCTTCTTGAGGGGTTTCCACCACTTCGACTGGTTCAGATGCTATTCTTTCTTCTCTGGCCCTGAGGAGCTCTTGAGATGATTTTTCCAAGGCCATTGTTTGCTCCTCCCAACTCATGGCCTTGAATCTGGTTTCTTTAGGATCAACCATCCTTGCCACCACCTCATCCCAGTCTTGAGCATTTTCGGTGAAAATTTCATCCTCAAACCGAGCATGGGCATAAGGCCAATAGGATGATACCTATGATGCATGTTTAAGGACCAGGCCCTTGGGATCATGCTTGCGGAAATGACCAGTCCGGAATCGAAATTCCAATTGACTTAACCATTCTTGTTTGGCCTGCGTGGTGTCTTTGACCATGTAGAAGCCAATATAAAACCCATAAGGTATGAAGGCCTTCTTCTTGTCCCTCACTAAAGTGGCATTGTAGCCTTGCAAAATGGTCTGATAACAAATTTCCACTAATACTAGTCGATCGTGGACATATATAGGTAACAGATGGGGTGCCCTTGTGGCGCTGAAAAACCCTGATGTAGGTCTCGCTCTCATCTAGATACTAGTGACCCACTTTCGATACAACCCTTTTGGCTGCATCCGACATCCTTGGGCACTCTTTCTTGAACAACAAAGAATAAATGCATGCAATAAAATGGTCACAGATAAGAGAATAAGATTTCTTGTACCTGTTTTCCCATAAGATTCCGAAGTATACATGGATCAGGATCTCAGAGGAATTCCATCTTAAGTTCATTCCAACAAAGACGTTCTTGGCACAGACGACGCCCAGCAGATATGAGGCCATGTAGAAGGAAAGGGTTTCCCCCTCTTTCAGTGTATGAGCTTGTCGTATGCAAGTTATCAGTTGTTTGGAGATGATTTCACCTCAGTTAAAAACTATTCCATAAATGGCTACGGTATAAGCCAGAGGCATCCATGCCTCTGAAAACCTGGTGCAGTCTTTCTCCCCATGCAATAGGCAGAGGAGGGCCATTAGATAGATGTAAGTCTCTCTCAGGTTGGTCGTTGGGTACCAGCAGGAGGTCCAATTGGTGAAATTTTTATCCTCTCTCCACCAGGATGCCATAATCTTTCTAGTTTCGTGCTTCTAATAGAAACCCAAAACAAATTCAGTGCTTAAACGTTCCTCCAACTCCTTGAGATTGTAATAACTCTGAACTTCTACTGGGCAGAAAACCCTGACACATCCACCATTGTCATCGCTAATTAAACACCTATGTGCATCATTGTGATCAATAAGCAATTTCAAGAGTTCGATGAAGGGAAATACCAGATTCCTTCTTACCACCATGTGCAAATTAGCCTTGCGGACATTCGGGAGAACTTCATCGTTTCTTTTTCTTGTATCGGGATCATTGTGTGGGGCATACTCGAGGGTTTCCTCCTTCTTGATTTTCTTAAACAGTTCTTCCCAGTGAGGGAATACTGTTTTGGTCTCGATGTTCGCCTTTGTCTCTCCAAAGGCCAGGGGTTGGACAAAGGCCTTCTTGGTGGCTATCTTGATGACAGGCACTGGCTTTGGAGTGAATTCTAATTGCCTTGCGAATGTTGGGGAGGAACCTTCTCCAGCCTCTGGTTCTTGTAGCTTTAGCGCCCTTGGGGATTTCCTGGTGGTGGGTTTCTTCGAAGGGATTGTTCCTGCAACTAAAAACGATGCTTTAGACATGTGTACAGAGTAACGTTGGACGAAAACATATGAATTGAAGCATAAAACACCCATAAGCCGGTACATACCTGTAGTGCTTGCTAAAATTGTTGTTTTAATATTCACTGGACCTTGGAATCTTTCTTTGGATTGCTCATCTTGCTCCTCTGGGTGCTCCTAACTTATTTGTGTGCAGAATGAGCTCATACACAATGAATCGAAATAATATAATGAGAGAGATCCTACCAGTCATATCAACCAGTTAATACGAGTAATGGATGCAATTCAAAACAACTTACCATCAAATATTTGCAAATAAATTCTACGTTGGTTGACAACGGAGGCGCAGAGGGATATGCATTGTATCGGGAGGCTTAAACGGTCCTTTTGGTTTATGTGCGAATTATCAACTAATGCATGATCGTAGAATTAATTATCCTTTTAAATGCATCGTATCTAGCGTATCTTAGAGATGAAACATCCCATCATGTTGCATTTCTTAGTGGACAGGTCAGGGATCAACGATACCTTGCGTATGTTTTCGTTGGTATCCTTCTTAGACAAATTTTGATGCCGACGGGTTTCAACGCACGACGTGGGCGGTAACATAAAACTTAGGCGGCTAATGCCAGTGAGTATCGGGGATTTTTTCAAGCACGTAGTTTCTTTGCTGGTTACACCTTCGTAAATCCTCAATGCCGAAAATATTTCGATAGTCGACGATTAGTGATATCCTTCCTTTACTCGCGTGATGCTTACTCTCTTCAAAACTTCCCGACACCAATGAGGGTCGATTATCGAAGATATTCTTGCGTAGTGCCTGTTGCATAATTAATATTTTCGATGCCGATGGAGGTCGGGACTCGGCTATTTTGGTCCTCTTGGGAAAAAAAATTCATCTCTAATCTTTCCCAATGCCGAATTCCTTTAGCGCGGAGGGAAAAAATTTTGGTTGTCGGTATTTTAATCAAATGTTAGTATTTGTTAATTCATGATTATTTTCGCTTGCCCGAGCAACTTTGAAAGACTTAAAATGAAAAACAGAAGATGAGCAAAGGCAACATTTTCATATTAATATCGAATTAGACATTCACAAGAGATCAAGTGGTACCCAAAAAGTGAAATTTGACGTAGAATTTTAGGGTGTGTTGAGTGCTCAACAAATGGCGATTCACTAGGTGAAAGTAGAATTTCTAATTCCTTCCTTAGGGCTCGACTGATATAGAATAAGGTGGATAACTTAACTGGTTTTGAATCCGAGCCTCTTTTACCCTTGCATTTTGAACTTCTTCGGTTGATGCTTCTGGGTCTTCCCGTGGGGTTTTAACCTTTATTCCTCCTCTGTTTCCTGTAACCCTGACTCATGCCCTTTTTTACAAATTTTTAGCAAAGAATTCACTGGCGTGAAGCCTTTAGTTACCTCTACTCACTTTCTTTGGTGTCGTTCCGTTGCCATCGAGCGTCCATAGCCCCGGTGGAGTCACCCCAAAATCACAGACCTTTCTCCGCTGTCAGCGAGCGTATATAGCCCCAACAAAGATATCTACATACCCTCTCCTACTGTTCACTCTTTTGATAATATAAATTTTATTTCAGCATGATTCTTTGAGCGAGTGGGAGAGGATGATGTCTGTTTATTTTGCAAGGTGAGATGGTTAAGGTGGATCCTTTGCTAGCTTTGTCTTCTGGGTTCATGTAGTCCTTTCCATCTTTCCTTCTTTTCCTTAAAGTCTTTCCAAACCACCGAGCAAACACTTCTGACATTTCTCTGAAGTTGTTCATTTACACAGGTTAGAAAGAGGACCCCTCAAAGCAACCACAAGATCCTTGATGCTTCTTGTGTTGTATGTGAGCGATGAGTTTGGAACAGAGTTCTCTATGTCGCATGAATTAAGGTCAACCATTGTTTTGCTAAATGCAAATTTCAAAAGCACCGAAAAAAACATAAATCTAAATAAAACAAAAACAAAAAGTATTTCTTGATCATGAAAACACTCAAACAAAACATAAAAACACGCACATTTGTTTGTTTTTTTTTATAATTTTTTTTATAATTATTGAAATTTTTTTTTTAGGGCTTGGCCATTCACTAGGAGGGCATTAGGTTCCCCCCTCAGATTCTGCAATCGATAAGTTCTTACCATAATCTTCTCAGCCACCTGGAAAGGTCCAAGCCACAGATTCTGAAACTTATAATGCTTCCCTTTTGGTTCATTTTCTCTGTCCCACCTTAGGACTAGGTCCCCTACTTCAAAGTCCTTCTCTTTGGCCTTATGCTTGTCAAACCATATTTTCACTACATGTTGGTGAGCTATGAATTTTGAATTATCCTTTTCTCTCTCTTATTATAGCATGAGCATAGTATCAATTATTTGTTGTATGACTGAGGAGGGATCCTTGTTGGAATCTTGGTCTAGTTGAAGAGATGGAAGATAAATCCCATTTGGGAGAATAACTTCCTGTCCGTAAACTAGGAAGTACGGGAAATTTCCTATGGCTTCTTTGGGTGTGACCCTATCGGCCCATAAATCATTATGGAGTAGGTTATGCCAATTCCTTTGGTTATTCGCAACCGTCTTCTTTAGTATCCTTACTAGAATCTTATTGGTCGATTCTGCCACCCCATTTCCTTGTGGGTAATAATTTGCAGAGTACTTAATTATGATTCCTTTGTCCAAAGAAAACTTCGTCAGTTGGGTTGAAGATAAATAAGCAACATTTTCAAAAACTAGGACAGAAGGGACACCAAACCTTGTGATTAGTTGTTGCTCTATGAATCAGATCACTACTTTTCTGTTTACATGAGTCAAAGGGATAGCCTCTACCCATTTTGGGAAGTAATCAATGGTAGTCAGAATGTACTTATGTTGTTTTGAATATCTTGGTGTGATTTCTCCTATGATATCTAACCCCCATTTCTCAAAAGGCCTAGAGACAATTACTGGCTGGAGTGGGATTACTGCTCTCTTCTCCCTACCGGCGCTTACTTGGAAAGTTTTACATTTTCCGGCATAGGTATGGACGTCTTTGAACAAGGTGGGCCAATAGTAACCATCTCTCAGTATCTTATGAGCGGTGGTGTTTCCTGCAAAATTCCCATCGACAGGGCCATTATGGAGTTCCTTCAGTACTTTGTCTTCATCTTCACATTCGAGACATCTTAAGAGTACTCCATCATAATTAATCTGGAAGAGTACTGAATTTATGAGGCGATATTGAGCATATTTTAACTAGAGAGCTCTCCTTTCCCTGGGGTTAAGATTTTCTAGGTAGGAGCCATGGTGTAGGAGGTAGGTCAAATTATTATACCAAGACTTGGGCCCTGTGGAAATGTATGAAGCTTCACCACACCATAATGCCATTTCATTCTCCCATCCAGAATCTTCATTTGCTTGGTCCTGGGCTTCAGCTGCGAGTTTGCACAACCCTTGCCCCTTAAAAAGTTTGGCAGGTTTTATATCTAGATCAAATTATTGGACTGCTACCATCCAGTTCCCTCTTCTTTCCCCCATCTATTGTTGAGTAAACAAGGATCGGACTGTAGGGTGAGGCACAATCACTTTGGTGTGGTTCTTGAGGATGTAAGACTTGAAGTGTTTTACTTCCTTGTAAACCGCATAGGCATGTTTTTCAATAGCAAGATAGTTAAGCAATAGAAGCAACTTAAGCTTGACTCCTTGGAGATTATTGCTCATGAATGACACCAGAGCTTCATTGTTGTCATCATCCTTCTGAATCAATACTACGGCTAAGGACTAGTCGGAGGCGAAAGTATAGAGGAAGAAGTCCCTATTGAAATTGAAACTTCGTAGCATAGGGGCCCGGGATATGGAAGTTTTAATATTTATGAAAGAATCCTTTCGTTCATCATCCCACCTAAATTTGGTATCTTTGTGAATCATCTTTTGTAAGGGTTTGATGATTTCCTCAAAATCGGGAGTGAATTTCCTCACAAAGTTTATTTGCCCAAAAAAGGATTGCATAGTTTTCTCATTATGGGGTAACGGGGGTTGAGATATGGCTCTAATCCTTTTTGGGTCTATTTGAATACATGCTTGGGATATAATATGACCTAACAACTTACCTTCCTCAACACCGGAAAGGGTTTTCTTTGGATTTAAGGATATACCGTATTTCCTACACCTTTCGAAAATTTGAGTTAAGTGTTGGATGTGTTCTTCTCTGTTCTTTGAATACATGGTTACGTCGTCTAGATACACTACCACACACTTGTTGATTAGTCCCCGAAATGCTACATCCATGGTTGTTTGGAAGGTCGCTCCTATGTTGATTAACCCAAAAGGAATGTGTTTATAAGCAAAGGTTCCCCACTTGGTTTGGAAGGTAGTTTTTAAATGATATTCCTTCGAAACCCGGACTTGGTTGTAACCTGAGAAACCATCTAGTAGGGAGAAAATCTCTGAGCCAGACATGGTATGCAGGAGTTGTTCCATTGGAAGAACTAGGTAATTGTCCTTTTCTGAAGCTCTGTTGAGATTTCTAAAATCTACACATAAGCGAATTTCTCCATACTTTTTCCTCACAGGAACCATATTTGATACCCATGCGAAATGACTGACCTGGAAAATGATATTGACATCTAAAATTTTCTTTAATTCCTGATACATGAGAGGTTCCAGGAATGGGTGATACTTTCAAATCTTTTGTTGGAAAGGTTTCACCTAAGGTTTTAACAGTATAGTGTGTTGAATGATCCGAGTGTCATAGGTTTTTAGATCTCGGTAGGACCATGCGAAGACATCTTGATATTGTCTGAACGGTTTGAGATAAGCCTTTATTTCCTCTTTAGATATGGTTTTGTCGAGATTCACATTCTTTGGATTCTCCGGGGTTCCAAGATTTATAGTGTCATGCAGGGGGAAAGAGTTGTCGGTCTTTGCATTCTTAGGCCCCCTAAAGCATTCTTTCAGGTCAAACAGATTTTGTAGATTAGCTATACCTTTCAGGATGGTGTGAGATTTCAATATGTCAATAGGCTAGCCTATTCGAGGATCATTTTCTATCGCTTGTTCCTGGAATAACTCATCATCGATGGCTAAATCTTTGAAATTGTCTTGGTTAGTCAGGAAGTTTATGATCTGCTCATCTCCTTCAAAGACCTTCCAATTAGAGATATTGTTAGGCACCGATGGTTTGTAGAGTAGTTCCACAATGAACCTGGAGGCTTCATAGTCTTTCAGAGGTGACAACCTTGAAGCAGATGTGGCCAAGGAATCAACAAGGATGTTCTTTGCTCTGGGGATCGTGGTGATATTGAAAGCTTCAAAATGCTCCATTAACCTATTCACTTCCTGCTGATAGTTCTTCAGGTGCGGGGAATTGAAGTGTACAGTATTCCTTACTTGTCTAATGATAATCTCGGAGTCCCAAAAAACTTTCAATTCTTTGACGTTCAAGTCTATGGCTTTCTTTAACCCCTGCACCAGAGCTTCATACTCGGTGGTGTTATTGGTGCATTCGAATTCTAGTCTACAGGACAGGAAATAACATTTACCTTTTGGATCAATGAGGATGCACCCTGCCCCTGATCCTTCCTACGATTTAGATCCATCAAAGTATATGGTCCAAATTTGTGAAAGACAATAGCCCTTTTCTCCTTCCTTATTAGTTTCTAGCTCTCCTATCTCTTGTTCTGTAGTTTCTAACACAGGGTCTTGGCAGAAGAGGGTGTCTTCTGTCGGTATCGACGATTTCTTGAAAGACCATTTCAAAGTTTTGAGTGAGGGGGACATCAGATAAGAGAGGAGAATTTTTTTTGAAGTGGGAATCGCAGGAATAATTTCCCAGCACATGGAAATGTATAGATGAGGGTTCCTTCAGGTTTTCTAGATCAGTGACTGTATGTTTCAGATATCTCTCCCTATCGATTCTGATCATATTCTTGTATCCCTTCTATGGTAGCCAAAGTTGTGCCCAGTCTGTGCTAAAGTACCCATTTAACTTCTCAAAATAATATCAACTTAGTAACAACCCATAGGCCTCTCGGATGTCTACCATGATGATGTCAATCACTTGCAAAAATTTAGGATGTGTCGCTATTTTGATCATTACATCCCTGAGTTCCCCCATGACTTTGACCTGGGTCCTGTCTAGATGTATCACGTTTCTGTCACTCTGTAGAGGAATGGCATTTAATTTTCTACAGATTGAAAATGGCATAGCGTTGAAAGATGCTCCTGAATCTACCAAACAATTATGGAGATTCATGTTGAAAACTTCGAACGTTAAGAGGAAAGGTGGGACAAAAGGCTTCCCTTTCTTATCTTCCGATCAAGTATTCACGGTTGGTTTATTTACTAGGTCTATGGGAGCTAGATTTCTTTCTTGACCATTGCTAGTCATAGGGTCTTCTCATGAGTTCAAAGCTTGTAGCAGGAAGTCCTTATGATGAGGGATCCTGCACACGTCCATGAATGATATGTTCGCCCTTAACGTCTTCAAATATTCAACTACGTTGTAATTGAGTTTGGGTGATTCTTGGGTATGGATGATTATAGGTTTCTTACTGGGAGAATAAGGTGTTTTTGGGGGATCAAGGGATGTATTATCTCCCGAGTTTTGAGTAGCAGAGATGTCTTTTGAGATAGGTGGACCTTTATTGTGTGTCTTCACCACCGATACCTCGATGGGTGGTTCTTGAGAATCAAATAGGTCAGGATCCCATATCAGCATGGTTGCATCTTGTGGTGGATCAACCTCTTCCTGATCAACAATATTTATAATTGAATTTCTTGATCGTTCGGTCAGGGAGACATTGTCTAGAAACCGATTAGACATCAAATTCATGGCATGCATCCATTGAGGGAAATCTCTTTTGAAGTGTTTTTCCTGATGATACGTACAGAAAGAATCAGATGCCACATTCCCTAGATTGATATTTAAGTTGGTTGAGGGAGGTCCAATCATCTTGAATGGTAGGTTCCTTTTAAAGAAAGGCTTGTAGAGCCTATGGCCTTGGTTCCCTTCCCCTACGTTTCTCTTCATGTCTATGATATCATTTGATAGTTTCTTAATCATGCATTGTAGATCTTCTATGTCTCCATTACCTTTGTCGAGAGTTTGTTCTACTTGTTCCCTTGGCGGTCTAGTCAAAAGGAGTCCTCTCTTGGGGGGAGGTTGAGCTTCTTTATTAACTAATGAAACCTGGCCTTCTTTACACACTTTCATTTGGAATTATGTCATTTTGTCTTCTTTGAAATTCTCAACTAGGGTTCGTTTAGCAACCCTTTTTACGAACATGTAAATGGAAGCTGGGAGAGCATTAACGTAAACTTCGATTTGAAATTCTTGAGTTGGCTTAGCTTCGGGCTGGAAATTGTTCAAGATAGTCATGAATCTTTGGTTGAAGTATTTGACCCTTTCTTTTGAACTCATGGTGGCGGGGAACAACTTGTCCATCAGAGCTCCCGTAGTAATTTCTTCGGAAAATTTGTCTAGAAAATATTTCTGGAACTTCATCCAGCTAGTTATAGATCCTATCGGCATGTTGAAATACCATGTGGAAGGTGAATTTTCAAACATATAGGGGAAAATTCTGCATACTACGTCTTCATGTTGGACATTCATAAGACTGATTTCTAGTTTAAATTTCTTGATATGATCTTCAGGCAATCCAGATGTTTCAGGATCAAACTTTGGTAGCAACTTCTCTGAATGACGGGGAAGGTTATGAACTGGTCCTAGGAGGGTCATTGCGTCTCTGGCTAACCAGGGTTAATTTTTCAGAGGCAGGTTCCCCCTTTCATCATTATGGTCATTGTTGCCTTCCATATCTTCAGACTTTGAGTTATACTCCTCTTCTTCCGAGAAATCATCCAGTTCATAGACGTCGTCGGCTGGCATTTCGGGTACCAAATCAAGAGGTTCTTGGATTTTGGTAATCGCAAAATCTATTAAGTCTTCTACCGAGTGTATGAAAACCTCGTCGGGAGTACTAACCACTGGTCTTCTTTGTTGTTTTCTTCGAGGGAGTATGGGAGCTAAGGACAACGCACCGATCTGTCGGGCGTAGTCTCTTGTGATTATTCTGAATTGATTTACTTCCTCGTGAGGAAGAGCATAAAGTATTTCAGGGTGAAAAGGTTCTTCCTCTGGCTGGGGTGAGTTACTTGTTCCAAGAGTACTCAATGTGTGTGGGTTGTCTTGGGAATGACTAGCCATGCACGTGGTTTGTTTTGAATCTATAGGATGTTTGAAATACTCTGTAGAATATATATCTAGCCATTCATTCTCAGGCCCTCCTTCTAGCGCCAATTCTGTTGATGGGTCTTAAATCCCTTAGAATCTGTAGCGTTTAATAGTGGAATGGTTCTCCAAATCTTGCAATCCGACCAAATTATCGATGGGATTTACGTTTTCTTGTGAAGGCTCTTCCTTAAGTTTGGACTATTCTCTTTTATATATTTTTTCTTGGGTGGGACCGATATGAGATGTAAGCCAGTATAAACCAACTTGGAAACAAAAATGGAATTAAGTTTAACTAAGGGGAAGAGGTTGAACTTGAGATAACCCGCTCCTGAAGCATGCAGACAACAATTTTATACCACAGACCTAGTACTAATACATTAACCATGTGAGCATCCAATTATTGTCTGAGATACTAACTACCATAAAGAAAACACATATGCAAATGAGATAATGGAAAGAAAAATAATTCATCTACCAAAACCTTTCATCACATAATAACACATTGATTCATCTTCATCATTAAAGCAAAGAACAAAAAAACATTTCACCAGATAACTTGACAACAAAACTAATTCCTCTTACTCATTACAACATCATTCATGAAACAGGATAGGAAATAATTCTTCTCCACGTCCAATCACACATGCAGTTGATGAAAATAACTTGTCTTTGGTCCAGAAGAACTTCTCAATTCCAGATAGCTTCAAAATAGTTCTTAACAAACAGAAAGAACAGTTCTTGCAACAACCGTCGACCCTTAACTAATTGGTCGATGTCTTTATTTATAATCGAAAGTTCAACTAAAAACAACGGCTAAGTGTAGTTTAAGAAAAGAAAAATATGCCACATGGCATCATCTTCTAACAGTTTCTTTAACAGTCAACTCAATATAGTTCTCTGAAAGGATGACTTTTCTCATACTCGGACCAACTAATTAATAGTTCGTCGTAGGTTTGAGGCCATGGGAACCTGTGCTTGTCCATCGGAGCCACATGTATCCCTATGATTTCCATCGCGTGCATCTGGTACTTCGCCAGACTGGAGTTTAATTGATGTAGCACAGTTCGAGCTCTAATTGGATGGTCCATAAATCGTTGCACTTGCCCTGGTACCACGTCGGTCATCTTCATGAGCTCTTTGGCCCAAAATGAATATTGCTTGGCATGCAACTCAACTATGTCACACAAGTCGACAAATTTTTCGAGGGTGCCTTAATCGGGGAGTTCGATATCCTTAATTTCTTTGTTGATTCTACCCCAGTGTTTCTCGCATCTCACCCATTGCTTTTGAATTTCTTGGCATGGGTCCGGAGACATCTTAGCCCAATACTCGGTTGATCGATTCATGTGATTAAGACTACATTTTCCTAACATCCAGATTCCATGTTCTTCTTTGTATCGGCCCTACTGGACTGCATCAATGTACTCGTCTCTTTATACTACTTGTTGCACCCTTTCATACCATCGCTCCATGTCCTTGAATGTTGCAAGTGCCATGAGAGTGTCCTCCTAGAACTCAGTTATATTTGTTGTAAAATGGTGTCACTCTTTTGTGAATTGCTTGTATGCTTCTTCGAACTCGCTTCTCAGATATACTATGGTCTAGGTGGCTCCCTGGTAGTACTCAGCTAGGTGGCATAAATGTTCTAGTTCCTTCCAGGCGGCGGTGAACTATTTTTCGTCTCATTTATCCCTATCCAGGGTGGCATCCGAGAGCGCAATCCCCACACCAAGAAGCTTCGACGTTTGGGCATCAGTGGTGTTTATCAAATTCTCCTTTGTAGTAATGAGGATGGAGTGCTCCAATGTGATCCTCCTCTTCTTCGTGGTTCTTTTGATGATGGACTTTCTTTTTCAATCATAAGAGAATGGATAGATATCTGCTACCTCATCTATCGGCTCAGGTATCTATTGATCACCCCATGTGAGTGTGTTTTGTAGGTTATCGATGGTGTATAGTTGTTTAAGTTCAGGTTCCTGAACTCCCTTGTTGTGTTTCAAGGGCTCGGCCTCTGCCTGTCACATGTCAGGGACCCGAGTATTGAGCCGAGTAGAGACATCAGGCACAGACTTGTTACTTACTTGCTCGTTGGTTGTTGAGACACCGATTTCCTTTTGTGGGGATCCTTCCTTTGGCTCTTCCAGTTTGGGCTTGTCCTTTGGATTATCTACTCCAGTTTTCGATGCATCAGGTCCCTTCATTTCGAGGCCACTTTCAGATTATGTTTCCTTTTGTGGGACCTTCTGGGTTTGGACCTCGGGCTTAGGAGAAGAATCCTTCTCAAGTCCCTTTTCGTATTGGACAGGCACAAGGTTCCTTTGAGATGCTTCCAGGATCTCATCATCACTGTATACATTAATGAACTTGGTCAGAGGGTTAGGCATACTTGTTTCTACTGATACCCGACCTATCTCTCATTGAGTCATCGCGCTTGTCGGTAAATTGGCTGGTGGTGTTGTGGATTCAGGGCCATCTGACCCGTTGGTGTTATCGAGGTTTATGAAATCAGGGTCGCTTGGCTCCGTCGGGCTTTCTTCTGGGCTATCAGTCAGAAGCCTTGGCAACCTGATGGGGTTTGGGATATCCCGCATCGGACCCATCATCTACAAGGCGTGTTGATACATAAGCGTCCCTCTCTCCAACACATTATGAACCTTGGGGAAATTCTTGTTATGTTCCAAGGTTACCTAGGAAATCTTTGTTGTTTGGATGGTTTCTTGAGGGGATTCCACCGCTTCGACTGATTCAGATGCTATCCTTTCTTCTCTGACCCTGAGGATATCTTGAGCCAATGTTCCAAGGTGGTTGTTTGCTCCTCCCAACTCATGGCCTTTAATCTAGTTTCTTTAGGATCATCCATCCTTGCCACCACCTCGTCCTAGTCTTGAGCATTTTTGGTGAAAATTTCATCCTCAAACCGGTCATGGGAATAAGGCCAATAGGATGATACATGTGATGCATGTTTCAGGACCAGACCCTTGGGATTGTGCTTGCAGAAACAACCAGTCTGGAATCAGAATTCCAATTGACTTAACCCTTCTTGCTTGGCCTGTGCAATGTCTTTGACCATAAAGAAGCCATTATGAAACCTATAAGGTATGAAGGCCCACTTCTTGTCCTTCACTAAAGTGGCATTGTAGCCTTTAAAAATGGTCTAATAACAAATTTCCCCTAATACTAGTCGATCGGGGACATATATAGGTAATAGATGGGATTCCCCTATGGCGCCAAAATTACTAATGTAGGTCTCACGCTCATCTAGATACCAGTGACCCACTTTTGATACAACCCTTTTGGCTGCATCCGACATCCTTGGGCACTCTTTCTTGAACAACAAAGAATAAATGTGTTCAATAAACTAGTCACAGATAAGAGAATAGGATTTATTGTACTTGTTTTCCCATAAGATGTCGAAGTATACATGGACCAGGAGCTCAGAGGAATTCCATCTTAAGTTCATTCCAACAAAGACGTTCTTGGCACAGACAAAATCCAACATATACAAGGCCATGTAGAAGGAAGGGGTTTCTAACTCTTTCAATGTCTAAGCTTGTTGTATGCAAGTGATCATTTGTTTGGAGATGATTGCACCCAAGTTAAAACCTATTTCAGAAATGGCTACGGTATAAGCTAGAGGCATCCATGCCTTCGAAAACCTAGAACAGTCTTTCTCCCCATGCAATCAGTAGAGGAGGGCAGATAGATATATGTAAGGCTCTCTCAGGTTGGTCCTTGGGTACCAGTCGGAGGTCCGATTGGTGAAATTTTTATCCTCTCTCCTCCAGGACACCATAATCTTGTTGGTTTCGTGCTTCTGATAGAAACTCAAAACAAATCGAGTGCTTAAACATTCCTCTGGCTCCCTGAGCTTGTAGTAACTATGAAATTCTACTGGGAGGAAAACCCTAACACATCCACCATTGTCGTCATTAATTAAACACCTATGTGCATCAGTGTGATCAACAATCCATTTCAAGAGTTTGATGCAGGGAAATACTAGAGTCCTGCTTGCCACCATGTGCAAATAATCCTTCCAGACATTCGGGAGAACTTCATCGTCAATTTTTCTCATATCAGGATTGTTGTGTGTGCCATACTCGAGGGTTTCCTCCTTCTTGATTTTCTTAAACACTTCTTCCCAGTGAGGGAATAATTTTTTGGTCTCGATGTTCACCTCTGTGTCTCCAAAGGCTGGGCGTTGGACGAAGGCCTTCTTGGTGGCTATCTTGATGACGAGCACTGGCTTTGGAGAGAGTTCTAATTACCTTGTGACTGCTGGGGAGGAACCTTCTTCTGCCTCTGGTTCTTGTAGCTTTGGCGCCCTTGGGGATTTCCTGGTGGTGGTTTTATTCGGAGCCATTGTTCCTGCAACTGAAAACGATGCTTTAGACATGTGTACAGAGTAATGTTGGATGAAAAAAATATGAATTGAAGCGTAAAACACCCATAAGTCGGTACATACATGTAGTGCTTGCTAAAAAAAATTATTTAATACTCACTGGACCTTGGAAGCTTTCTTTGGATCGCTCGTCTTGCTCCTCTGGGTGTTCCAAACTTATTTGCGCGTAGAATTAGCTCATACACAATGACTCAAAAGAATATAACGGGAGATATCCTACCAGTCATATCAACCAGTTAATACGAGTAATGTATGCAATTCAAAACAACCTACCATCGAATCTCTGCAAATAAATTCTACATTGGTTGATGGCAGAGGCGCGGAGGGATATGCATTGTATCGGGAGACTTAAATGGTCCTTTTGGTTTACGTACGAATTAGCAACTAATGCGCGATCTTGGAATTAATTAACCTTTTAAATGTGTTGTATCTAGCGTATCTTAGATATAAAACATCCCATCACGTTGCATTATCAATGGACAGGTCCAGGATCAGCTATACCTTTTGTATGTTTCCATTGGTATCCTTCTTAGAAAAGTTCTGATGTCGATGGGTTTCGATGCACGACGTGGGCGATAACATAAAACTCAGGCAGTTGATGCTAACGAGTATCGGGGATATGTTCAAGCACGTAGTTTCTTTGCAGGTTACATCTTCGTAAATCCCCGATGCCGAAAAAATTTCGGCAGTAACTTCCCGACACCGACGAGGGTCGGTCATCGACGATATTCTTGCATAGCACCTGTCGCGTAATTAAGACTGCTGACACCGATGGAGATCGGGGCTCGACTTTTTTGGTCCTCTCGGACAAAATTTGTCATCTCTAATATTTCTCGATGTCGAATTCCTTTAGCGCGTCGGGGAAAAGTTTCGGTTGTCGATTTTTTAATCAGATATTAGTCTTTGTTAATTCATGATGATTTTTGCTTGCCCGAGCAACTTTGAAAGACTTAAAATGAAAAACAAAAGATGAGCAAAGGCAACATTTTCATACTAAGATCGAATTAGAAATTCACAAGAGATCAAGTGGTACCCAAAAAGTGAAATTTAACGTAGACTTTTAGGGTGTGTTGAGTGCTCAACAAGTCCAACCAGATCAGTATTTACAATTTCTAGTGGTCTTGTCATTGAATATTCCTTTGATTTGAACCTGGTCTTTGTTTTCTTTCCTTGTTGACAATTCTTGCATAAAGTGTTGGTTGGTTTCGTGATCTGTGTCATTTCTCTGACTGTTTTTCTTTTGCTTAATTTGACAAGGTTATCAAAATGTATGTGACCCATTATTTTGTGCCATAGCCAACTTTCATCTTCCTTTCCTAGGCAACACTTTTCATTTCCAATTTCACTTAACACATATATGTTGCTTGAAGTTCTCACAGCTATAACAACAATTTTCCTGAAACTTTTTTTCTTATCTCGCACTTTTGTGAATTGAAAGTAACTTTATGACCTTGCTCACACATTTTACTCACACTTAGAAGATTATGTTTCATATCTTTTACTAGTAGAACATTTTCTGCCTTTGTATTCTTGTTCCCAATTCTGACTGTGTCTTTTCCAATGATTTTAGTTGAATCATCATTTCCAAAGGAGACTGCTCCATCTCTTTCCTTTCTTAATGTAAGGAACCTATCTCTATCACTTGTCATGTGTTTTGAACAACCACTGTCAACATACCAACCACTTTTCTTCTGCTTATCTTGTAGAGAGAGTGTGCATTCTTCATTGTTGTATTGATTCTGCTTTCTTATCCATGTCCTTTTCTAAGGTTCCTGTCTCTAATTGTTGTTGTTCTGTTGTGGTTCTCTAGGAGGGATTGTCATTCTGCAATATTTGGACATGTGTCCAAAGTTGTTACACTTGTAGCATTCCAGTTTAGTGATCAATGATTAAAACCTGTTGTAACTTCTTCTCTGTGTTTCACTAGGCCTTCTTGGATAACCCTTTTGTGTATGACTTTCAAAGTTGTTTATGTTCCTATTGTTATCTCTGCAATTCACAACTTTATGTCCAAAATTATTGCATGCATAACATAAACCAAAAAAGATAGTTTGATACCTAGGAGTTGAAGACCTTGTGAAAGGAGGTGCTCTTATGAATCCTTCTTCTTCCTGAGACCTATCTGTTTCTGTTAGTCGTTGATTCTGAAATCTGAATCTTCTTGGTGGAGGAGTGTCCCTGTAATTTTCTTTGTAGACCTTCCTATCCCCTTTGATTGTTTCTACATAGCTTTTTGGATATGTTTCTTGTTCTTTTGTCTTGGAGCTTGATCCCTTTTTTGTCTGAGTGTATCTAAGTTCGGACTTGTCATGATTAGGCCTTTTACTGTTGATAATGTCATTCAAAACTTTTGAGTTGTTCTGCACATTTTTCTCTTGAAGATCCTTTCTTAATGTGACAATCTCTGCTTCTGAATGTTCAATGATCATGTCTCTTCCTTCTAGTTGTTCTTTGAGTGCTTCTTCAATTCTTTTATTTTCTTCAATTTGAACCTTCAAATTTGTGATCATTTGTTCTAATTCCCGAGTGTCTTCTTTCTTGTCTAGTTCCGCTTGTAGCTTCTTGTTTTTCTTATTTTCTCTTCTGATAACATCTATGGCATTAAACAATTCCTCTCGGCAGTCAACTTTTGCCTCTTCAATTTCTTCTTCGACTTCTTCATATTCTTCTTCGACTTCTTCATATTCTTCTTCAGAGTCTTCTTTATCAAAGTCTTCTACTACCATGAATAGAACTCTTTATGTCTCACTGTCACTGACTTCATCTTCATCTGATGATGAGATGTCTTCTTTGGTGCATAAGATTTTCTTTAAAACTTTCTTTTTTCCTTTATATGTTTGTTTTCTTTTTTAGTAACCTTCATCATTTCTCTTTTTCTTATGAGGACATTTGTTAGAAAAATGACCAATACCATCACAATTAAAACAAATTAAAGGAAGCTTACCTCTATACATGTAGTTGGTTCCCTTGTTCAGTCTTTTGAAAAAGTTAGCCACTTATTCATCATCTTCAGAGACATCACTATTGCTGCTATGCTATTTTTCTTGTTGCTTTTACTTTTGCTTTGATCTTTTGGATGCTTTGAAGGCTGCTTCTTTTACATCTAGATTTTCCTATTCAATTCTCATTTCATATGCTGTGAAGATTCCATGTAGTTCGTCCATGCTTATTCAGTTTAGATCTGCTCTTTCTTCTAGTGATGATATCTTAGGGTCAAATCTCATAGGAAGAGATCTTAGTACCTTTTGAAAAAATACAGATTCTTTGATTTCTTCTCCCAATCCCATGATTGCATTTACTATTTCACCGAATCGTAAGCAGGCTGCAATATTCTCATATTCCTTCATCTTTAGTTGTTCGAACTGACCTCTGTAAGTTTGAAGCTTTGTTCCTTTGACTTTTGAATCTCCTTCTTAAATATTTTGAAGTTTGTCCCAAATCTCTTTAGCGGATTTACAATGTGCAACTTTGGTTAATATCGTTTCTCCAAGACCATTTAGAAGTGCAATTGTGGCATTGGAATTATTCTGACCAAGTTTTATTGCTTTGTCATTTGTCGACGGAATTGTTGGTGTTGTGTATCCATCTACAATTGATTTCCAAATTTCAAATCTCTATGCCTGTATATATGTCTTCATCCTTATGCTCCAAAATGCATACTTTTTTCCATCAAACTGTGGTATTCCATTTTTATACATGTTGTTTCTCTCCATGATCTACCTTTCAATGGTTAAACTGATTTGTGAAGGAACTGACTTTGATACCAATTTTTGGATTACTAAGAGGAGGGGGGGTTGAATCAATAATAGAGAAATTTAATCCTTTTTAATGAATGTAGCATTATCATCCAATATTTGCAGTGTAAATAAACAATGAACAAATGAACAATCATATACATACACAATACACCAGTGTTTTTACGTGGAAATCCAAAGTGAGAGAAAACAACATAATGCTTTTTCTTATATTTCTTGAAGAATTACATTCATTGGAAGCACCAACTTCCTTTGTTTTCCAACTGCAACTAGAAGGAGGCTCCAACCCCCTAGTTTCTCAAGCTACAACTTGAGGGAAGATCCAACTTTCCAATTCTTTGGCTACAACCAGAAGGAGGCTACAACCCCCTATGTTCTCCGGCTACAATCGAAAGGTGGCTACAACCACCTTTCCTTTCCCCGTACAACCACCTTGAAGTAGAAGTAGAATGATGGAACCATTTTCACAATATCACTGTGAGATATACCACTATACAACTGTATCGATCTGTACCACTGACCTGCATCCAACCTATACAACTTCCCCATAATAAATATGTACCTGAACTGAACATGTATCAACAAAAATAAAATAGGTACACGACCTGTAGTGCTACAGCACGCGTATGTATGCACCCTATATGTTATGCAACCCACGTGTGTATGCGACCAAACTATTATGCAACCTACATATGCCTTTTGAAAACTAGGGTTTTCTTTCTTCTGGAAACTTCTAACCCTGTGTAACTTCTTTCACATAGATCTGTAACCTGTCACTCTATCCACACTGTAACTGTACCCTGTGCATGCATCCTCATACATAACCTTTACCCTAAGAATATATATCTCTCTCTATTCATGTTCCATATAGGTTTGTTTAATCATGAACAAGTATAATAACCCTCACATGATCTAGTCATCAAACCCTTTCTAATGTTCAACCTATCAATACATCAACCACTTCACAAATACAAGCTCTCAACCATGTACCGCAAACCCTTAGCCATATGCTATGAAATACAAGATGTGTCTCAATTCTAACAAGAAGTATCAATGATAAATATATCAACACTGTATTTTTGTAGATATGAGTTATATATAAGATCCCATGTAGCCACTAGTCTCTCTAGGGAGATTTCTCAAATCTCCATAACCATTTCCCATGCATACATCAAAATCCAACTATTCATAGAAATAAGACATACCTTTTGAACCAATGGATAGATCTGATGTATCTGAGCACTGTAGACCTTCCTGGGAGCTTGATCTCAAAATCTAGAACCTTTTCATCTTCATCTCTTCAAGTTTCCATGTCTTTACCAACATGTACGCACCCTAATACACTACCAGCCCACATACGTACGCACCCTAATACATTGTCAGCCCACGTACTGTACGCACCCTAATACATTCTCAGCCCGCGTACACCTCAACAAATAGGGTTTTTTAGTATTTGTTGTAATTCCAAGAATTTCTCCGTCAACCCTTCGTATTACCTCAGACTTTCGCAACTTTATATGTGTCAATGAATACTTTCAATATGACTCACACAACAAATGATATTCAATGTGTTCAAGTGTGTTTAAATGAGAGAGTCTTGACTCTTATTTATACTTTCATGTAGCATCCCACTTTCCTTATTTTAAGGAGTTATCCATTAACTTTATTATTCAAAAAATTTCTTTTGTAAACACTTTGACATTTTGGGGCTTCTATATTACTCATGAGGGTTCTCCAACTTCATATGGCCATAACTCTCTAACCGTGAGGATTTATGTGACGTTCCACATACCACCAGAAATGGCATGACAAGCATTATCCATATAGGATAGTTTCACTAACAAATTCACTGATGTTCATCTCATTATTCCACAATTAAGCATGAGTTCTCTAACCATACTTCTAGGATAACTCAATCCACAAAGCGTCTTCCCGTGAGGTATTTCACCATAAGGGGACCACTTTGGAGTCCATCCATTTGTACTTCTTATCAATCATGACAAGACAATAATGAGTCATCTTTACATCAAACAAACTTGGGTCCATTACCCAAACCTTTGTGCTACCAGAATTTGCTATCAAACTTTCTTCAAGGGTTGACATCAATCACAACTAACCTTAATCAACACAATTTTCATACACAGCCCAAGGGAGGCCTTTCATTGCCCATCAATCCCTCAGTTCCCTTCCCTCTTAGTTCCTTTGTGTTTTCTTATCCAATCACTAAAATTTGGTAGCCTCATTTATCAGTCTTATTTGAAGACAATTGCCAATGGTTCATACACCCAAAAAACATATTTATTCACTTCCCTCTGCTTTATAATATCCATAAGAGTTTCTCTCACTCTTCTCCACTTTGATTTGGTCCCCTAACCCAACTATGTGTGTCCTCTCCTCTCTTCCCATGTTTTTCCTCTTTTTATTTCTTTTTATAATAAGATTTTGTGTGTCAAATCCCCCAATTCGTGGGTCATATTAGAAACTTCAAGATGAGTACTCTTCCCATTCTCTCATTGATTGTTGAGGAGGATTGCAAAACCACTAGCTTGACTAGTAATTAAATCCTCTAGGGCAGAGGGATGTTATGGGTTTGAGCATTCTTAATTCAGGAAAGTACTACCTAGCAGGGGTCAGCTCAACCGATCATAGTTCCCCTCACCATTCCCTCTCATGGAATCATAACCTGTATAGGAAATTCCTTCAACAAGTATTCAAAAATTTTCATTTTATTTGCTAACAGAAATATTGACATTACCTTCTTTATAAAAGTTTCATCATTTCCCAAAATCCACACATATTTATTCTATCCATAGTCTTTTAGCAATAATATAATTATATTTACAAGCTGGGGAAAACATGGGTATTACAATCCCCCCCCACTTAAAGGAACATCATTCTTGGTGTTCTTTGCATCTCAACAACACTATTCATGCCCCCATCTTTGAGATTCTTTAGCAATGTTTTCCTCTTCTTAGTATAGTCCTTTCCCAGACTCTTGGCATTTATCACATGCCTACAATAATTTCAAACAACAAGCATATTAACTACAATTTCATGCAAAAACGTTTTGTAGTTGTTCAAAACTCAAGAGGAAATATTCATATAAGCACAATACTTATCTGTGCAATTTCATGGATGCACATCCAGTTGGTTGTCTTACTAGCTTGGCCCATTGTTCCCTTGACATACCCATTATGTGCATGATCCCAACCAACAATTTGCAAGAATTATCAAAGTATCCTCTTGCTTGCGGTCACTCACCCTCTAGGCCGAGGCTCAACATCCCCTTCTCTGCTATACAATCCCTCAGGTGATACATATTTCCTTACCAAGGATTTCTTGCACAAGAAGAATTTTCGAGACTTCACCGAGTCTTGCAGTCGATGTGTCCCTATGTCCTAGGTTACCACAAAACAATATATTCTATGGCGAATCATGGCTTATCATAGGGTTCTCATGTCACAACAATAAATTTCTTTTTCCATCCTTTCCAGTTTGACAACCATCATATTTCCCTCCAAGACAGATATTTCATCTCATCTGTATCACACACATACAATAACCATGGGATACTATCATCAATTTATCAAAATTTTCAAATCTGTTACCCGCAAACTTCTAATTCCACATTTTCATTTTCAGATCTGTTCCACACATAACCAGATTCACAAGTATGATTTCTTCCTTCTCTTAGAAATTTGGCTCAATAAGAATTGGTCTTCCTTATGGGCCTACAACACTGCCCTATCAAAGACCCTTCTTTCCTACAATTTCAATACTCACACAACCAAACAATTGTTAGTTCTCATGCACATTATACTTTCATTACACAACTGCAGTGGGTCACAAAAAATTTCATAACTGTGCATACTAACAATCAAATTGTATTTATCCATTCAGTGACATAGGATAAAAGGAATTGCCATTTCAAAGGAATTACCATTGCCCTACACATGCATCATTATAGCATACCAATATTTTAAAAAAGAAATCAACTATTAAATGAATTTAATCCAATGTGTCAATATCCATGGCCACATTCACATACAATACACCCTTACATTGATTTTAGATTATTGTTTTTCATATTAGGCACTCTTGCCATGGTGCATTGGAACTCATCCAACCTGGGATCCTATATCCACATTCATTATTACAAATGGACTATTCATCCCTCCTTGAGTTGACCATAACCTCAAATCAACACAACATGATATGAAATTAAAATTTCATAGGAATGCATTCCAACATTATTTATTCACTAAGAAACCAGGGTTCCAACATTTGTCGCCACACAATTCCTCTCTTTACCATTCTACAACTTTGGTAGAGTGTTGGAAGGTCCTCCTTCCATAATGGGGATTCCATTGCCTTCCCCCTCATGAAAACATACATTTCCTCAATGCATTCAATTCAATGTGATTCTTATGAGCACTTTTGTTCTCAATCAATCCTGATTGGTCAATGTACCCAATACACTATTGCTTCATGAATTTTCTTGTAAGTATTTTAATCATCCTCGACTGACATAGATTTCATCTCTCTATTATTCAGATTCTTCTTTCCAAAATATTACCCTGCTTTGATATTAATGATATACAACAACTACTCAAAATTATTTGCATATAATTAAGATAAGAAAATACTTCAGAGGGGATCCTTACCTAATCCCTTCAACTCCCATGTCACATGAGCATGAAGTATTTTATACTTTTTTTGGATTTCAACACCCTCTCTGATATTACCTCATTATTGGTGCTTCATGGGAACTCCCAAAGTCCTTTCAACAATATTTCAACAACAACCCTCTTACATTTATCCTTTTCTTGAGGTTGTCAACCATTGGAAATTGTCTTTTCTCAACATCTCCAATATTTTCCTACACTTAACATGCATCATCACAGTCACAAACATATTAGCTGTCATGTTAAATAAAATGCACATACATAGCATACAAATCAACAAGCATTATCAAATATGTCCTAGCATATCTACATGTACTTCATCACATTACTCCTCAATGTTCTCACTAGTGCAACCACAAAAATAATTTAGTTGTTGGGTATCCTATAACCATCAAAATATTAGTTTCTCATCTGAGAGAAACACAATAAACAACAAGGAAATGGGTTAAGGGACTCTTCCCTCTTTTCCAACTACTCCTACACGGTCTGTAAATTTTCATTTCAATTGAGTTTTTTCCAAGGCCTCACTGCCTTTACTTAACATGGATCAACCAAGCCTATTAATTTAAACATACTTATTCATTTATTTTCCTTTTCTTTCACAATTGTTCCTTTTTGAGGTTTATAACTATGTTAAGCAAATTAGAGTTTTCAGAGCGAGGAAAGTGTTTCTCCTTTCATCCTCCTTTGCTTAGGAAATATGTCCCTCTTGGGATTTTTCTACTCTATTCCTTGAACAGTTTTAGACAAGATTCATCTTGACTTACCTGGATAATTCAACATGCTACAACAACAAGATTTTTCTCACAAATTAAGAACTAGTGCATTATGCACATTCATCAAAGAGAAAATCAAGTTGGTCAACTTTCATTTGCATATCTTTTACTCATGCATGATATTTTAAAATGTGATCTAGGATTCTTGTACAAACATACTTTGTAGTCTATTGTCTGATTTTCCAACAATCATTAAGATTGTGACTTTGTTCTCTTGATAGATTCCTCACAAAATTCCTCCACATGGAACTGTCTCCTCATGCAACTTCCTTATTGCATATTCATAACTATCTGAGATGATCTTAACCTCGAGTCAGCCTCAACTTTGTCATTTCATATTCTTACCCAATATTTCAAAAGGAATCATAAACATGCATCTCTATTATGCATTCATGTTGTACATTCACACATGCACATTTATGTTGGAGTTACTTCACACAAACCTAGGATTTATTTTTCCAAAGGTTTTTCCTTGTTTATTATCATTATTTAGTCTCCTATATTTTAGGAAGAATATTCCTTTAGGGAGAATATTCTCTTCAGTTTTCACTTCAGTTCGATCAATTGAGTGGAGTCTAGATGCTACATTGGGATTATCACCATGCAACATTGGGATCATCATCAGTTAATGCGCATTTTCCTTGGGATAATCACTAGACTAGTGCATTACTCATGATTCCCTAATCTCCTTCTCACTTCACTTTGTTTCAGTTAGTTAATTGAAGACTGATAGACTATTTAACTCATAATAGGTGACAGTTCACTCCCATAACTACTTAAGAGACTAGACTAGGTGGAAGTTTACTCCCGTAACGGTTGGTGTGTGTCCAAATCACTCTAGACCGCCACTATGGCACATTATTTACTCATGTATCCTATATCTATTGTAAATTATTCACTCTTTGAGTGTGGAATACGGTTAATGAGAATTCTTCCATTATTTCTCTCTTGCTTCTTCTTTCTCAATTTCTCTCTGCAAATGTGTCTGGTATTTTCTAGCTAGATATATTATGTGTAGGTTCAACACATTTACATGGTATCAAAGCCGATGTACTTCTAAGCAATAGCTACACCAAATTATTTTTGCAGGTACTAAAGACTGAAGAACGGAGAAAAGATGGATTATTCGTCGGCAATACTTCTCACGCCTCATAAATATTTGGAATGGAAGCCAAAAATTATGCTTCATCTCAGATGTAGAGGCTTGTACCAAATAACTATGTCAATGGTGGTAGAGCTTGATTCTGCCGATGAGAAAAAATGACTTTCTCAATAGACAAGATATGGCCATAGGATTTATCTTCTTGTTTATTTCTCCAGAAATTATCCACCAAGCATATGATGTCTCAGAAGACTCAACTCCAAATGAATTATTGAGAATATTGGAGGTTTTATTTTGGAATAAGGAAGACTGTATGCAAAATTTTGACAAGATAGAGCAAGTAGAGAAGCCATCAGAAGATCAAACATTTTATTTTGAAGAGTCTTCTACACAAGTATTTGCACAAATTTGTATTCCATTAATTGAAAATGACGTTGACTCCATTTATGATTTGTTTTATTAATTTCATGTGGAATATATATGACATGCATCTCAAGGGTCACATGTAGACACTTTTCCATGCGCAATGCATGCATCTCAAGAGACAAAAAGGGAGCCACGCACATCAGACTCAATTCTTATATTTTCTGAGAAAAAATTGAAGAAACAAATTGGATATTTGAATTCCTCTCGGGAAAATATCCAATTTCAAAAAACAAATCATCCAAAATGGAGTTCAGGAAGTGAAGTTATGATCATTTTAAAATCAACAAAATTTCAGTGTTTTTCCGAAAACGGCTGCATGGTTTTCAAAGTTTCATCCAAACTTTATTTGGATCTTCTTCATTACAAGAAGATAAAGTGGATATGTGTGGACATATCAATGGTGCATCTACTTCATCAAATCCGTGCAGACATCTACATCTTCAACAAAATCTTCAACGAGCACAAACTTGCACAGTTGCGAGGTCTTGTTGGAGTGAAGGACATGGTTGCTTAGCAATTTATTTTTGTTCCTTCTCCCTTTTTTTTATGCATTGTAATTTGAGGGGGGGAGTTTCCCATGAGGTTTTCCCTCTTTCCTCATTTATTTCAATGTATCTTTTGTATTTGGGTACCTAACATGGCCTCATTGTCGAGACCCATTCTTTATTTTCACCATAGTGATGTTCAAGGGGGGTGTTGGAGTTACTTCACACACACCTAGGATTTATTTTTCCTAAGGTTTTTCCTTGTTTATTAGTCATTATTTAGTCTCCTATATTTTAGGAAGAATATTCCTCTAGGGATAATATTCTCTTCAGTTTTCACTTTGGTTTGATCAGTTGAGTGGAGTCTAGATGCTACATTGGGATTATCACCATGCATCATTGGGATCATCACCAGTTAATGCACATTGTCCTTGGTATCATTACCAGTTAATGCTCATTTTCCTTGGGATCATCACTAGACTAGCGCATTACTCATGATTCCCTGATCTCCTCCTCACTTCACTATGTTTCAGTCAGTTAACTGAAGATTGATAGACTAGTTAACTCAGACTAGGTGGCAATTCACTCTCGTAACTACTTGAGAGACTAGACTAGGTGGAAGTTTACTCCCGTAACTGTTGGTGTGTGTCCAGATCACTCTAGACCACCACTATGGCACATTAGTTACTCATGTATCTTATATCTATTGTAAATTATTCACTCTTTGAGTGTGGAATATGGTTAATGAGAACTCTTCCATTATTTCTCTCTTGCTTCTTCTTTCTCAATTTCTCTCTGCAAATGTGTGTGGTATTTTCTAGCTAGATCTATTATGTGCAGGTTCAACAAATGTACAATTTATTCCATCAATTTTCATTCACACTATGCTTTAATCACATCCTTTAGCATGTGGTGTGTGTGTCCACCATAGGCACACTTTATAGTTTCATTTTTGTATCTATTGAAAATTAATTAGTTCATTATTGTTCATAATCATTTACATGTAGTCTTTAAAAGCATAATCATGTTTCCTTTTATCATGAAAACAAAGCATCCATGTTCATTTACTCTTTCATCAATTTATACTATCTTTTCCTGGGGAAATGGAACACATCCTTTTCAAGCTATTATTAAAAAAAAACATTCATGACTCTTCAAAATAGAGTCAGCCATGCATCCATGGTATTTATTCAATCCTCGCAAGTGCAATTCTTACCTTACATTTCACTTACTCAAGAATTCATATCATGCCTTTAGTATACATTTACTCATACATCATACATGTGCATCGCTTGCACATTTTTATATCATTCATTCATATCTTTTTGGTCTTAATATTTGTATTCATACCGGGGAACCTTATAACGTATTCAATCCATGCACTCAAGCATATATAAACATAGATAAATATTCGGAATGCAAGTTCACTTCTTGCACCTTTTTCCATGTCATTCACAAACATGGACATTTCAAATTTCTATATCATTACTCCCAGATATCTTACAACGATTCTTATGACAAGTCTCATAGGAATAATCAACACTATGTTGTCTTCTCTGTTGAGGGATTACATTCATTCACATGGCATGTCTCGTAGACATATTCATAATTTTGTTTTCCTTATACATGACAACAACCAACAAGAAAACACTCTTGCCTCAACTGATATAAAAGTATTCCACAACTTAGAAATACAATATGGGCAATTTCAAGAGATTCCAAGGCAATAAGACAACCAATCTAGCTTTTTTTCATGCCTCAACCCATTCTTGGTCAACATACATTTTTATCAAGGGAATCATTTTCTATATCCCCTCTCACTTCTACTTGATCATACCAAGCCATACCTATATGGCTACCATCCACCTCTAGATGTTAATCTGACCCATTCGTCATCTATAAATGCCCCAACACTTCCTTTACCACATTCAGGATCATCATTTCATTAACCATTCTACCTTATCCTCATAAGGTAATATGCAATCAATATCATCAAAATGTTACTTATGTTTCTACAATCAGATCATCACTAACCATATGATCTATGACATCACCATATTTTACATCCAATAACAAACTATAATAATTCTATATGCATGTTATATGCATGATCAATATTTTCCATATGCATTCTAGCATATCCTCGTGCACCAAGCATTTTACACATGCCTATAGTGTTGACGTATTCCAACTATTTTCCTTTTACATTAACTTGCATAGGAATTTTTTTAGCTCAATAGGTATATACATTCTCTTATTACAACTGTGAACTCGTAAACTTTCTCATTGTTCATATCACTTTACCTCTTCCAGGAGGACTAGCAAAAGACCATAGGACGCCTTTTTATTTTCTTAACTGGATTATTCCGACAACAATTTTCATTCATTATAGGTCAAGTAAATTGACCTTACAATTTCCCATCGGTCCCCTAGTCATGAGGAGTTATACATACATGTCTTTCTCTCTCTCTCTCTCTCTCTCTCTCTCTCTCTCTCTCTCT
>ML847845.1:14824-34281 GCA_009831015.1 Picea engelmannii | reverse complement strand
GTGCATGGCTTAGTTTATGTTGTGGCATGAATATTTATTTCTGTATGTGGTTTTCATGTCTATTAATTAACTTATAAGTGATTCAAATTGAGATAATTCACTATGAAGTGAATCCCTGGACTGCAACATGTCTCACCTGCGCGTGGTTGGGTGTGTTGCAGTCAGATTAAGTGGCACAACCCATCCTCTGGGTGGCTAGGTATGTTAAATATATCCATCACTTACAATTTCATATGTTTAAACATCCTTTGTCATCTTGAAGGGATACAAATCTACAACATTAAAAATTGGAGAAATTCCAACACAACTTGGAAGTTCTATTTCATATGCATTAGAAGAAATGTTTCTTAAAACTTTACATGGTCCAATATTTTTAAGTTTTAACTTGTTATATGTCCCTATAAGAAACCTTTATTTCTTGAAATATGCCATTATCAAGTCACCAACCTCAAAATCCACCAGTCTACTCTTCATGTCTACTCTCAACTTATACTTGTGGATACTCTCTTGCAATTTTTGTTTGATTCTTTCCTACAACTCTTGCATACTCATTGCAAAATCCTCACCACCAACACTTCTTAATTCCTATTTTCCCAAATTCCTCAACTCATACACTCCCCTAGGATGAATTCCATACAAAATATGAAATGGACTCATTCATGTGCTTTTATTTGGTGATTCATTATATGAAAACTCGTCTTGATAAATCATTTGATATCATTTCTCAGGGTTCTCAATCATAAGGATTCTCAAAATATTTCCTAGACTTTTGTTTACCACCTATGTTTGTCCATCATTTTGTGGGTGATAGGATAAACTAAAAATGATATTAGTATCAAGATTCTTCCATAAGGTTCTCCAAACGTTCCCCACAAATCTCGCATCTCTATCTGAAACTATACTTTTGGGTAAACCATGCAATCTTACCACCTCTCTAAAGAATAGGTTTGCAATATTTGTAGCATCACTGGTTCTTTTACAAGAAATAAAATGTGCCATATTAGATAATCTATCAACCACAAGATAAATTGAATCATTACCTCTTTGTGTTGTTGGAAATCCTCACACGAAGTCCATACTCACTGCATCCCATGGCCTGCTTGGAATGGGTAGTGGTTGATACATCCTTGTATTTTGACTTTTCCCTTTAGCATGCTGACAAATTATGAAATTTTCCATAAATTTACTCACTTGATTCTGCATACCAAGACAAAAATAAAAATCATTTACCTAATCAAAACATTTTCCCTAGCCAAAATGTACTAACAGTCCTCCATTGTGATTCTCTTTGATTAGGTTCTCCCTCATTGAACACTTGTGTATGCACAACTTACTATTCTTGAATAGAAATCCTTCATGTAACATGTAATCCAACCATTGACTCCTATTGTTGGAAAATGGATTTTCACAGGCTACATAGGAATCTTTTAAATCTACATCATCTCGATGCATTTCCTTTAAACCATCAAATCCTAAAGTACTAACTTGAAATTATTGCAAATTCAAATTAATTCTACTTAATGCATCAACAACTTTATTTTTTTTACCACTTGTGTGTTTAATAACAAAGGTAAAATTCTTTAGAAATTCAACCCACTTAGCATGTTTTTTATTCAGTTTTGGTTGACTACTTATAAATTGTAATGCATGATTGTGTTGGATCATGTTGTCATTGATGCCAATGATTGATTGATTAATTTCAAGTGATTGATTGATGTCAAGTGATTGCTTAATGTCAATGGATTGATTTCTTTATTAATTGATGACTGATGTACAATATAGAGGTATTTTCCTTGACGAGAATGATATATGTCAAGTGGAAACCAATCGATAAATATGGATCATTGATATGATGCATAGATGAAGATGGATCAATGATTTGTTATTGATACATAAAGCATAGTTGATGTATATGATGCAGTGGTCGATTGATGTATAGATGACTCATTATTTTCTTATCATGATTGATAAGGTGCACAAATGGATGAACTCCAAAGTGGTCCCCTTATGGTGAAAACCCTCACAGGAAGACACTTTGTGGATTGAGTTATCCTAGAGGAATGGTTGGAGGACCCATGTTTGATTATGGAATAATGAGATGAATATCAATGAAGTTGTTGGTGAAAATATCCTAGATGGATAGTACTTGTCATTCCATTTCCGGTGGTATGTGGAATGTCACATAACTCCTCATAGTTTGAGAGCTATGGCCTTACGAAGTTGGACCCTCACATATGTTGGCTTGAAGCCCCAAATGGTCAAAGAAGTCAAAGTTCCCTAAAAGAAGAAATCAGTATTTAAATGATAAAGTAAAGTGAAAAAGTCAAGATGGATTTTTTAAATAATAAAGAGATGTGACAAAATCAAGAAGGAATATTTAAATGATAAAGTATTGGAGAACTTTCTATTTATGGAAAGTGGTTAACCCTAAAATAAGGAAAATAGGTTAAGTGAGCTAGAAATGGGTTAAGTGACCTAGAGCATGAAATTATAAATAAGATAGCAATGGTCTCTTGAAAATAATCTTTTTTATGGATCAATGGAGAGCTTCTTGTGGGAATATATTTTAGAGTATTGATGGAGAAATTCTTATGAGAGATTCTTGTGAGAGCATATTTGGTGTGGATCTCTTGAGAATGATTGAAGATCTATTCTAGAAAAGAGAGAATGAGGAAGATCTCATGGATGCATCAAAGTTTCAGAAATTTTGGAGATCTTGACGAAAAAAATCGTGGAGCTTCAAAAACCCTAGTTTCTAAGGTGTACGCGGGCTGGAATGGGCTAGGGTGTATACATACGTAGGCTGTATGAGGACAAGGCATGTACAATAGACTAAATCATGAATATTTTTATTTGAGTTGATGGAAAGCTATTGAATACTAAAGTAGGTTCCAGATCTTCATTCTATGGGCTCAGATCTGTCCCTGAGACACTGGTATGATTGCATTATGGTCTTGATGGAAACTATTGTTTTTTGTGTAGTGAATTCTTAGGGAATTCTTGATATGGCTGCTATGATGTGGTTTATATTGGTTGATGGATTGAGCATCACTCTTATGATTCAGTTTTGATATGATGGCTATAGTATGTTGATTTCGTATGCATGATTGAGTAGCATACATGTTGATTGGTTGTGGAGTATGAATAAACTAGTGGAGAACTTGGATGTGTTGTCACTCGCTGGTGGTCAGATTGGACAATAAACGATAGAAGAGAATGATATATTGGTTGTAGAGGATCTGATTTGGTCTTGAAGGAAAAACCATAAGAATCTTAGAAGGTATACGAAGGTTACTGTATACACTGGCCGCATACACACGCAAGCTATAGTGAGTTAGGGCACGTACACACGCGAGATGAACTATTGATAGGTCACATACCTATTGACAGATTAATATCTTTTTAGGATTGTTACCTCTTCTCAGTTGGTTCTGAGGATGTAAGATGAGTCTTTCATTGTAGAGTTGGCTCTCTTGTAGAGTTGTACTCTATTCAGTCGTTGCTAAAAAACCCCTAGATTGTTGTCCATAATAAAAGAAAAATTGTACATGCATCTTGTGTTTTTTGTGTTCCTTGTGGTGATGACTTGTTGATGATATATTGTTGATATGTGTTGCTGATACATGTTCACATATAACTGTTTATAAATGACAACAATGGGTAATGAGTAAATGTTGAATGTTAAACTAATGAGTTTTGTGTAAGAGGGAAGTTTTGGGAAAAAGAGCCCCATACTCATTCACCCCCCCTCTAAGTTTGGTAGGTGTTTCCAACAATTGGTTTCAGAGAAGGCCTTAAATACAAGACTTAACAATCTTGAAGTATATCCATAGACACACAAATGTATGATGAAGTCCCAATCCTTGGTGAGGAAAACTATTCTACTTGGAGAATAGAGATGAGAGTACATTTGAAGGAAATGGGAGCAACTATTTGGAAGGCAGCCATTGGTGTATCAGTTTCATTGAAGAACAAGTCAAATTTTGCAGCTCAAAGGGAAGGAAAGAAGAATGATGCATTGGCTCTCAAGACCATTCTTAGTGGACTCTCAAGCCTTATAAAATAGAGCATGGGACAATGCACTTCCGCCAAGGATCTATGGCTAAAGCTAGAGGAGACATATCAAAGCAAGAAGGAGAAGGAAGATATTGAATATCACTCCATCAAGATCATTAAAGGTAAAGAATCTCCAAAAACTCTTGATTTTATTATTTCTAAATGTGATCTTGAAAACATTTCAAGTGAAGATACAAAATCAAGTGATTATAGCACAAAGGAAGATCTTGAAGACATTTCAAATGAAGCCAACAAATTATGTGTTGATGTTGGMAAAAAGGAAGATAGTGAAGATATTTCAAATGAAGGTATAGAACCTTCAAAAACCCTTGATTGCAATGATGATGATGAATTTTTCTCTACAAGTGAAGAAGAAGATCTAGAAACAATTTKTGTAAAGTTTGATGGTAATTATCCCATGAAAAGAATACAATAAAATCTATTAAAACTTCAAAAGGAAGTTGAAGAGGGTTTATATAGATATAGAAGTGATCATTATTATATAGACTATAACTATCTTTTGGATAACACTAAGAAGTTTCTTAGGAGGAGTCTAAGGCACATCTTGAAATTAAAGGAAATGCTCAAAGAACAAGAAGAGAAAAATAAGACTCAATTAGAATAAAAGGAAGAAGAGATCACAAGACTAAAGAATGGAAAATAAGATATGAATGTAGATGATGAGATTAGCAAAAGTTTTGAAACCATTGTCCATCTCAAGACCCAAATTGAAGAAACCAAAAGAATAGAGGAACTATTGAAGAAAAAAATAAATGAAAAGGAAGAGTCATGTTGTAAGTTAGAAGCTGAAATTGTTGACCTTAGAAAGAAGGTAGAAAAGTTAACTCAATTCTTGAATAGCTCACGAATCTTGGATGAGATCTTGAAAATTCAAAGATCACCACTTGATAAATCAGGTCTTGGATACAAAGAAGAAGCTACATATGTTGAAGCAAGCACCTCAAAGAAGCATGAGGTAAGTCCATCAAAGAAGGAAGAGAATGTTGCAAAACAACCATCTACACAAGGAAACGGAAATTTCAAAAGAACAAAGCAAGGAAGACCTCAAGAAGCTACTCTTGGGACACCAAAGCAAAGGTATGAAAGTATTTTTCATGGGAACTGTTATTCATGTAATGGATATGGTCACAAATTTTTTGAATGTAGAGCTTATGAAAGGAGATACAATGGAAGATTTTATAACACCATAAGGTGTTGGAGATGTGATCAAGTAGGACACATTGTTGTTCACTGTAACACCATGAGATGCTACAACTGTAGTAGATTTGGCCACAAATCCTAGGAGTGTTGGAACACAAGAAGAAATTCAATGACGAGGTATTCAAATAACATGGTTAGAAGAAGGAATGAAGTTAGAAAGGGGGACATCTTTGAAAATATGGATGCTCAAAGATCAAGTTCTGAGGAGCAGGGTCATCTACAAAAGTGGGTGAAGAAGACAGAGAAGCCAGAACATAATGAAGGACTAAAGGGAAGCTCAAGTAAGTCATCTAGTGAAGCACACATAAGTGACAGTGGTATCAGTCATGAACATACATAGGCTGACCTTGTATAGGTCGCGTACATATGTGAGTTGTTGTGCAGCAGATCACGTATATGTGGTAAAGCCTTGGGAAAAAGGCAATTCACAGTGGTTTCAGTTTGATGTGATGGTATAACTCTGTGATGAAGGGTCTGACATGGTTTATTGCAGGTTCTAACATTGTTTGTTGTAGGTTTTCATGGTTCCATGTTAGATCATGTAAGGTGACGATGTAAAATAAAAATTGGGTGCATCGCACTAACCCATGAGTATGGATTGATGTTGATCTATTGGGGTACATGGATGGTACATATTTGAGTTTCATTGATATATCTTATGATGTATTATTGGAAGCATATGTTGGATATCATGGTGCATGCATTTTTCATGTGATTGGTCTACATAATGAGACATGTAGTTGGTGATTTGAGTTGATAGTCATGTTTTACATCATTGGGGAGTCATAGCTTGTTGATGCATGGTTGATATACTTTCTTGGTGCAAGTGATGATGCATGATGTACACTCATAGATGGTATTTGTTTTTCATATTGATAGATTCACATGGTTGGAAAATTGGTAGATGAACATGTTGGCATATTGGTAGATGCACATATTGGCATATGGTGGATACATTCCATGGATGATATATTGTTCATGATTCTCTATTTTCATTATAGACATATCTGTTGTTTCATGATAATTGGTATGGAATGAGTTTGATGCATGAACAGGTCCAAGGATCATTATATAGTATCACATTTTTCATCTTGCAGAGAACATAGGCGAGACATACCCATAGGGGGAGTCATTCTTATTCCCATGATTCTAGGAGGAGATATTTATCAGATGCATACCTAGAAAAGAGCCCTATATTTAAAGAAAGAGCACAAAGGCATAATTCCAGGGGGAGCGATGGTCACAAGGGGGTATGAGCGATGTATCTTCAGAATTACATTAGAGTGATATCCCTTGCTCAAAAAGGGAGAGATTATTCATAGGAAGATCAAAGGCATTCAGACAAGGGGAGAAACCCCAAGGAGAGTTCAAGCAGGGGACCATCCCCAAGGAGAGAATGACCCTTTTCCATTGATGTCAAAGGGGGAGAAATGGTCACATTGATGTGATTGATGTTTAGTAATGGGGAGAGATAGTCATATTGATATGTTTGATGACTATTGATGTAGAGAATGCCTTATCTACATGTTGACATCAATAAACGGTAATTTGTGATTGACATCAATGTTGGTATTGCCATCAATGCCAAAGGGAGAAATTGTTGGATCCTGTTGTCATTGATGCCAATGGTTGATTGATTAATGTAAACGGATTTATTGATTGATTAATTTATTATTAATGTACAATATAAAGGTATTTTCCTTGACGAGAATGATAGATGTCAAGTGGAAACCAATCAATGAAGATGGATCATTGATATGATGCATAGATGAATATGGATTAATGAGTTGTCATTGATACATGATTCATAGTTGATGTATAGATGAATCATTATTGTCTTATCATGATTGATAAGGTGCACAAATGGATGAAATCCAAAGTGGTCCTCTTATGGTGAAAGCCCTCATGGGAAGATGCTTTGTGGATTGAGTTATCCTAGAAGAATGGTTGGAGGACCCATGTTTGATTATGGAATAATGAGATGAGGATCAATGAAGTTGTTGGTGAAACTATCCTAGATGGATAGTGCTTTTCATGCCATTTCTGGTGGTATGTGGAATGTCACATAATTCCTCACGGTTTGAGAGTTATGGCCTTACGACGTTGGAGGACCCTCACATGTGTTGGCTTGAAGGCCCAAATGGTCAAAGAAGTCAAAGTTCCCTAAAAGAAGAAATCATTATTTAAATGATAAAGTAAAGTGACAAAGTCAAGGTGGATTATTTAAATAATAAAGAGATGTGACAAAATCAAGAAAGAATATTTAAATGATAAAGTATTGGAGAACTTTCTATTTATGGAAAGTGGTTAACCCTAAAATAAGGAAAATAGGTTAAGTGACCTAGAAATGGGTTAAGTGACCTAGAGGATGAAAGTATAAATAAGATAGCAATGGTCTCTTGAAAATCATCCTTTTTGTGGATCAATGGAGAGCTTCTTGTGGGAATATGTTTTGGAGTATTGATGGAGAACTTCTTATGAGAGATTCTTGTAAGAGCATATTTGGTGTGGATCTCTTGAGCGTGATTGAAGATATATTTTGAGAAAGAGAGCGTGAGGAATATCTCATGGACGCATCAAATTTTCGGCAATTTCAGAGATCTTGACGACAAAAATCTCGGATCTTCAGAAACCCTAGTTTCTGAGGTGTATGCAGGTTGTAATGTGCCAGGGCGTGTACATACACGGGATGTATGAGGATAGGGTGCGTACAGTAGAAAAAATCATGAATATTTGTATTTTATCTGATGGCAAGCTGTTGAAGACTAAAGTAGGTTCCAGATCTACATTCTATGGGCTCAGATCTATCACTGAGACACTAGTATGATTTCATCATGGTCTTGATGGAAACTATTGTTTGTTGTGTAGTGAATTCTTAGGGAATTCTTGGTATGGTTGCTCTGATGTGGTTTATGTTGGTTGATGGAGTGAGCAACACTCTTATGATTCAGTTATGATATGATGTCTATAGTATTTTGATTGCTTATGCATGATTGAGTAGCATACATGTTGATTGGTTGTGGAGTATGAATAAACTAGTGGAGAGCTTGGATGTGTTGTGACTGGTTGGTGGTCAAATTGGACAGTCAGAGATAGAAAATAGTGATATATTGGTTACATAGGATCTGAGTTGGTCTTGAAGGACAAACCCTAAGAAGTTCAAAAGGTATACAGAGGTTACTATATACATTGGCCATGTACACACGCAGGCTGTAGTGAGCCAGGGAGCATACACACGTGGGTTGAACTACTGACAGGTTGCGTACCTGATGACAAATTGATATTTGTTGAGGATTTTTGCCTCATCTCAATTAGTGCTGAGGATGTAAGTTGAGTCTTTCATTATAGAGCTAGTGTTGTTGGAGAGTTGTACTCTATTCAGTTGTTGCTGAAAACCCCCCAGATTGTTGTCCATAATAAAAAGAAAAATTGTACATAGATCTTGTGTTCTTTGTGTTCCTTGTGGTTATGACTTGTTGATGATATATTGTTGATATGTGTTGCTCATATATTTTCACATCTAGTTGGTTATAAATGACAGCAATGGATAATGAGTAAATGTTGAATGTTAAACTAATGAGTTTTGTGTAAGAGGGAAGTTTTGGGAAAAAGATCCCCACACTCATTCACCCCCCCTCTAAGTGTTGTAGGTTTGTCCAATAGATTGTTAGTGTACAAAACAAATTCTTTGGGTATGAGGTAATGTCTCCATTTATTCAGTGCATGTACATTAGCATAAAACTCCTTATCATAAGATGAATATTTGTGTTTAGCCTCATTCAATTTCTCACTAAAATATGCAATTGGTCTTTGTTCTTCACTTGATACAACTCTTATTGCAACCCTAGTGGCATCAGTCTCAACTTGGAAAGACTTATCAAAGTCTAGAAAAGCCAACACAGTTTTTTCAATGATCTTTTTCTTCAAATTTTGAAGGATTCAATCATTTGTCACTATCCACTTAAATGATTATTTGTTCTCTTTGATAGTCTCAATAATCGGAGAACATAACTGATTGAAATTTCTAATAAATTTTCTATAAAAACTTGCTAACACATGGAAACGTCTTACCTCAAATACACTTCTTAGAGTAGGCCAACTTACTATTGCTTGAACCATTTCTGGATCCATGTTTAAACCATCCTTGGATATTACAAATCCAAAATGTATCAGTTCATTAGTCATAAAACTACATTTCTTGAAATTAATCAACCACTTTTTTTCTTGTAAGGTACTCAAAACCATATTGAGGTGTCTCAAATGATCTTCCTTTGTTTGACTATATATCAAGATATCATCCAAATATACTATTACAAATTTCCTAATAAATTATTTCAAAACCTCATGCATTAATCTCATGAAAGTAATTGGAACATTTGTGAGCCCAAAAGGCATCACTAACCATTCATATAGTCCACTATTTGTTTCGAAAGTTGTTTTCCATCCATCTCCTACTCTGATACTTATTTGATGATATATGTTCTTTAAATCAATCTTTGAAAAATACTTAGCTCCACTCAAACAATATAACAAATCATCAATTATAGGTAATGGAAATATGTACCTTATTTTGATCTTATTGATTTCTCTTGAATTAGTACACATGCACCATCCTCCATCTTTCTTTGGGCTGAGTACTATTGAAAAAAAACAGGGACACAAACTCTCCTTTGTCAATCCTTTATTCAAGATCTCTTGCACCTACTTATTTATCTCTTCATTCACTTTAGGTTTCATTCTATATGATTCTTTATTAGGTAAATTTTCTCTTGGAATTAATTCAACAAGATGGATAAATACTCCTTATAGGGGGTAATGCATTTGGAAAATAATGAAATATAATATCAGCAAACTCACCCAACATAGATTTAACGTCTACAGGAAAATCATCCAAATTTGTACTTGTAAGTATTACCTTGGGTTTTCCAATCAAAGAAAAATGTAACTCCTGTTTTTTTACTTATTATAGTAGTTCCTTTCCACTCATCAAAAACACACTAGGACCAACTTCTTCTTTGGCTCCATCATCCTGCAAAGGAAACAATACATGCTTGTGACCATATTTTTCCAAATATTAAGTGTTCCTCCTACCATCATCAATGAATTTTTTGGCATACTTCCATGTCCATTCCAACAAAACATGGTAGACATCCATAGGCATTATGTCACATAATATGTCATCCTTGTAGCTAGAAATTTTAATTTCCACCTTACATTTTTCATTCACCAAACCATGATGTCCGTTATGCAACCAATACACTTTGTAGGGAGTGGGATGCACTGTCATATTCAGTCCCAACTTCTCTACCATTTAAATGGAAACCAAATTATTTGTGCTACTAGTTGGAAACGCAGTTCAAAGAACAAAGAATGAGAATGCAAGCAAAAGTAGTTAGGCATGAAAAAGTAGATAGACACACAAAACTACGAAGAAAAATAGTTGGGAGTGTAAAAGAAGCATGCAAGCACAAAGATAGTAAAAGCACACCTGAACAATGAGTTGTCATGAGTTGTCATAAGGTTTTGGGGGATAAACAAGTAGGGTTTTAAACCCTAAATTATATGTATAAATATGTAATGGGTTGGGAAGAATGGGGTTCTCTAAGAGTGAGAGAATACACTAAGAATGAGAGAGAGTCAGTGTCTGAAGGTCTAGGGAGGGTTTGCAAAGAAGAGGCTTGCACTGCAGAGTGGATAGGAAGGATGGATAAGTACATCATGATGTATATATTGTAAGCATAGTGCACAAGCCTGATATGATTGCATAAATAATAATAAATAAGTCATTCATTGTCGATGTATCCCAAGATTTTGGTGAACCATGTTAAAACTTTGTGTCTAAATGTCTTTTTATGTGATTTTTCATGGATTCTCTATTTATGCATAACTAGATCTAGATCTGTTTATTAGTTGAATGATGCACAATAAAGATGAATGCTACATTGAATATTTTATGTTGCAATATGTGTCACAATGTTACTGCATAATTAAAGTTTACTGATTAATCAAGGAAAAAGTAACAAAGTATACGGTGCACAAGGAAGATAAGTAGGAATAAACATGATGATAGTCTCCCATCCCCTCGTCCCTACAAAAACTTGGTTCCTACAACCCCAATAGATGCCTTACGTGAGACCTCACTTGCATGTAGGTGATGTTGAAAGGGTTGGTGTCTACAGGGTTTGTTGGTAGATTAAATTGAACCTAGGGTCTTACAACTACGTGCCCACAAATGGTTTTGTTATCGGGACCTAGAATCTATGCTTGAGTGAATGTTTTGTAGGACAACTAAGAAAGAGATCATCATATGTATGGAAATAAAGGGAAAATAATTTTCTGAGAAATATAATAGAAAACCTTGGATGAGCGATGAGCAATGGATGCAAATGTATGTGTATGTAGAGCTGCATGAGATTTTATTTGGTAAATTTCAGATTATCTTAACTGAGTGGTTAGAAAGTTTAATGGAGAATATTGGAAGGTACCGAACTATAGCGTCGACTAACTGGACCCCTGAGTTGGTAATATAATTGAATTCTATCAGTAATAGGTCTTCTTGTGCGGTTCATTTTTGGTTGAACAATGTATTGGGAGGTTATATCACACAATTTGCAATAGATTATACACAGTCATATGGTGTTGTAGAGAAGGATTTATTTAAGGGTCTTTGTGGAAGGTTTATCAAATCATTGGTTACTTGGATAATGATGTTTTTGTGCAACACGTGTGTGATAATGATGGATTCTGATTTCTAAGGGGCTTCACGCACATAGGGGAACTGGGGGATGACCAGAGGATATTCTGAAGGTAGGAAAGAGTGAAGGAAGAAATGAAGAATGAAGGGAGGGAATGAGGATGAAGAGAAATGAATAAGGTATATCATAGGAGGAAGACGAATTTGGAGTATTGCGCAGTGGAATAAGGTACAAGAGGTTGAAGAATGGGCTGAGAAAAGAGAGTTGTGAAGTGAGTTTCAGAGGAGAAGACCCTTTGCAATATTCTAGATTGTATAAATACCACACATAGAAGGAGGGGAAGAGGATTATCAGTCTATTCCTATAATAAAAGAGTCATTAAGTATTATTCATACTAGATCATGTGGTGACGCCATAAGCCTATGTACATAACCTAGATCAAAAGTAACATTTGAGGATTTGTCAAAAGAACTTGTAGTTAGCAAATGAATATATAGTAGCAGTAGACAAAGTTGTGGAAGTAGTGCACTGATTCAAAGTTAGACAACACAAAAAAACATGGAAGGGTTAGACAAAATGCTGAGACTTCCTAAGTTTCAGGGGGTTGGGTCAGAGGACCTAGAAAAACATCTATTTGTGTGTGAAACAATTTGGTTTGTGAAGAATTCCCAAGATGAGGCTGTAATGATTGACCGTGCATTAGTCTGGTATATGAAAATGCAAAGTACCACACCTATAGGACATGTAAGGACTTTAGCATAAATTAGACAAACATTGTTAAAGGAGTTGAAGAAGCCAAAATCTGATTCGCAGTACATCACATAATTGAAGGAAATCAAACAAGTGCATAATTAGTCAGTTTGAGACTATGATAAAAGATTCAAGGATTTGATGGGTAGATTAACATTTCAAATTTCTGATCAACAACACCAAGAATGGTTTATTGCAGAACTACTACCACACATTCTTCGACTGTTGATTCAACAAAAGGTTGCATTAATGCCTGAAGATTTGGATATTGCAATGAATATAGAAGCATCGCCCATAGGATACACTAGAGGGATGATGCAAGTCCAGAGACAATTAGTTTCCTTAACAACTCAATTGGCGGAACTGGAAAAATTGAAGGAGAAGCGAGAAAAACTCTACTGTACCAAGGGTAGGATCGAAGGCCACCATAAGGAAAAATGCCAAGAATTTGCATAGTATTTGGTGAATGGAGCACCGAATCCACTACCAAGAGGGGGATATTGTGAAATATTTAATAAATGGGGACATCATCCGACTGAATGCCCATTACTATAGAAATGCCAGAGTACACCAAGGAAATTATTTTGTAACTTTTGCAAGTCATTTGGTCACAGAGATAAGGATTGTTGTACTTTTGATTTGATGAGAGAGAAAACTTCATATATGTATAGGATTCAGGAGGATAATATTGCAACAAAAGGAGGTGGTCCATAGTATAATAATCAGAGAGGCTTTAATCCAGGAAACCAAGGAGGATTTGGTAGAGGTTGAGGTAGAGGAAATTTTGGCAAAGGAGGTAGAGGATAAATAATATGTTACAATTGTAATCAACTGATACATTTATCTCGTGATTACTCTAATAATTATACAACCTACATATATTGTAGAGAACTGGATCATGCGACAAAAGAATGTCATCAACTACTTGGGAAGTGGCAGGAAAGAGGGAATCAAAACTAGAACCCAAATCAGAACGTACTAAAGATATCAGACAAGGAATGGAATGAAGAGGACCAATAATAGAAACTATTACATGCAAAGGAGCTAGATTAGGGGCTGATGCAACAAATGGAGGGAATAGGGTTGATAAATGGGTGAGGAAACCACTAGGACCTATGACAACATTTGACCCACAAGAAGAAAAGGAGATGTATCAGAGGGAAATAAAGAGATACTAGGACCATATTGGATAACATCAACAACATCTTCACCTCTTGTCTATGATCCTACTATACCAGAAAGTCCAATTGAGAAGGTAAGTACTCTAATATATTTTTTGAGAAGTTGCATAGAATTGATTAAAGATGAAACTGGGTTGAATACATTATATGAAACGATTTATCATTGCGCACAAGAAAGGGAAACTCCTATCTTCCAGAGGGTAGTGAATCAGGTACTGTGAGAAAAGAGGACCAATGGAAAGTTCAGATTAAGTGCCCGTATTGGGGAATATGATGTGGATAACTTTATTTTATACTTGGGTTCTAATGTAAATGTGTTACCAAAGAAGAAATGGGAAATTATGGGGAAACCCAAGTTAATCTATTCTCTTGTCCAGTTAAGGTTGGAAAACCAACACAAGATAGTACCAATTGGTCGATTGACAGGGATACTTGTGAATATCGATGGGGTGCACAGTGTAGAAAGTTTCGAAGTCATCTACATTGTGGATGATAGTCAACAATATCCAACACTAATGGGGTTAGAATGGGACTTTGAAAATTAGGAAATTATTAACCTGAAAGGAGGGAAATGATATTTGAGGTAGGAGACTTGAAGGTGACAACACCATTGGATTTGATAGAAGGAAGGAGGTATATCGAACCAACTAGAGGGAACAAAATTGATTTTTTTTTAATATGACTGCGAAAATAGATGACTATGTTAACCCTACTATATATGGTTCACTAAGTTGGAGAATAATTATTGCATGTGCATCATACTCAGAGGAAGGTCTGGAACATTGGCAGTAGAGAATGCATGAAGTATCAACTAGAAAATGTGCCTGCATTACTCGATCATTGCACTGGATTGGAACGGAGCTATGTGACACACCAAAATATGGTGGTTTAACTAAAATAGAAGATTTCTTATAAGTGTTTGATTTGTATATATCTGAACAACAAAGACTGTTGGCATTAGGTGTTCTCTTGAAGGCCACTCTAGCTAGATGGTGGGTTTCACACAAATAAGAAATAGGAGACTGGAATCAGTGCAGATGCTTGATGCAAGTTAGATTTGGTACCGAGGTTGAGTATATTGTGCATAATTATATAGGGGTAAGTGATCCAACATATCATTTTGAGAAGTGCAAAGACAAATGGAGATCGATACCGAAGAAGGAGTGGACACACATATTTATGCATACAATGGATACAATTCCTAATAATTGGCACTTGGAATTAGAAGTGTGTAGAGAAACAACAAATTGGGATGAGATAATTCATAGGTTCAAGGTAACATTTACTTTTGAACATGAATCACCATTAGTAGATGTATCCTTACAAGTCATTAGAAACAAGATATTTTTAGAAGAAGGGCCAATGGAGGTAGTACCTATGTGTAGTGAACACAGAGCTTCTATGACTATTCAAGGATGATAGGAATGTTATAATGTTTCTAAATAAGGACATGTTGAGGAAGATCCAAAGAATATACAAATACTTGAAATTGAGGTGGAATGCACAGTACAAGGACCAGATCTTGAATCTGTTGCATATGCACAGCCAATAAAGACACATAAGGAAAAAATTGGGACAAAATAAAATACAAAGTTTGTGCAGATAGGTGATTATTGGAATGATGAAACTTTGGAGAAGATTGCATATTTACTGCATGACTATCAAGATCTATTCCCAACTATGTTCTCAGAGATGATGTGGATAGTTGGTGAGTTAGGAGAACTGGATATCCTTGAAACCAAATGCTAATCCAATGAGATAGTGACCCTATAGGTTAAATCTAAATTATAAAGACAAGGTGAAAGACGAGATAGAACGAATGTTGGAAGAAGGAATGATAGAACCAATAGTGGAATAAAAATGAATAAGTCAAATGGTATTACAAGATAATAAAATAGAGGAAATCAGAATTTGTGTATACCTAAGGAAGTTGAATGAAGCATATCTGCATGATCTATTTCCAACACCTTTCACAAATGAAGTGTTAGAGAGTGTAGGGGGAAGGGGGCCTATTCATTTAAACATGGATTCTTAGGATATCACCATATTAATATTGTGCAGGAAGACAGAAACAAGGCTACCTTTGTGATAGAGTGGGGAATTTATCAGTACACAATGATTCTTTTTGGGCTAAAAAATGCACCTGCCCTTTATTCATAGTAGTTGTTGTAATGTTTAAGGAATTTATTCATATGTTCCTTGAAGTTTAATTAGACAATTGGACTTTGTTTAGTCTATTGAAACATCACATAGAAGTACTCAGGTTAATGTTGGATATGTGTAGACAATGTCAAATTTCACTAGATTTGAAGAAGTGTATTTTTTACGCACCTTTTGGAATTTTGTTGGGACATGTGGTATGTAAGAAGGGCCTATTAGTGGATCCTGCCAAAATTGCAGTGATTTTAGATTTACAGCCACCCATATCATTCAAACAATTGAGATCAACTCTGGGTCATATAGGATATTACAATAAGTTCATTAAGGGTTATGCATAGATTACAACACCTATGGATAATATGTTGAAGAAAGAAGATAAGTTCCAGTGGAATGAGGATTGTCAGAAAGGTTTGGATACATTGAAGAAAAAATTAGTGACTGCACCAATTTTGATCTTCCCAGATAGGAAGAAGGAGTTTCATGTTCATCTGGATGTGTCATCCATAGCGTTGGGTGTAGTACTATCTGATCCAGGGGAAGGAGATATAGACCACCCAATTGCATTTGCAAGTAGGAAACTGTCAACAAAAGAAAATAATTACACTATCACATAATAGGAAGGATTGGAAATGGTATATGTGTTGTAGAAGTTTAGACATTATTTTTTGGGTTCTCATTTTAAGGTTTATACAAACCATTCTGCACTAAAATACTTAGTGACCACGCTATTGTTGGGGGGGAGAATATGTAGGTGGTTACTTTTGTTCCATGAATATGATTTTGAGGTTGTTGTGAAAACATGGAAGTTGAATGCATGACTAGATCATTTATCGTGCATACTATCAGGAGAAGATGCAGGGAATATCAATGACAACTTGTTGGATTCACAATTATTTGTAGTTAAAATAGTGGACGACTACTTCAAATATATTGTTCATTTTTTAAGTAAATGGCTCCATCAAAAATGATAGTGGCACATAAGAAACAATGAGTGGTCAAAGTAATAAACTATTAGTTAATTACAGGAAAAATATACAATTTAGGTGCATATGGAATAATAAGATGATGTGTGTAAGAACATGAAAGGCCAATGATACTCTTAGAAGCGCATGAAGGAATTGAAGGAGGACACTACGCAGGTAGATAAACAACATAGAATATTTTGTGCATAGGGCTCTGGTGGCCCACACTTCATAAGGATGATAAGGAATATTGTCAGGCATGCAATGTTTTTCAAAGGGTGGGAAATCCATCCAAAAGGGATGAGATTCCTTTACACCCACAAGTTACGTTTCAGACATTTGTTAAATGGGAAATAGAATTTTTTGGACTGATCAACCTAGATGTGAGAAGATCAAGAGATAATTATATAACCGTTGTGATAGAGTATTTGACTAGATGGGAATAAGACACACCATTCATATACTACACCGTGAATACTGCTACAAGGTTTCTATTTGAGAATGTAGTTACAAGATTTGGATTCCCATGCATTTTACTCAGTGATCAAGGAACACACTTCCTGAACAAGACGATTACAACACTGGCGAAGGAATTTCAAATTCATAATCAGAATATTATGTCATATCACCCTCATGCCAATGGGACAGTAGAATATTTTAATACAATTATATAGAATGCTCTGACAAATATCTGTAATGTAGGGAGAGATGATTGGGACTTATAGGTTCCTGTAGTGTTATGGCCATATAGGACTACAAGTAAAAAGATGACAGGATAGACACCTTTTATGTTTCTCTATGGGAAAGAAGAAGTAATTCCAATAGAGCATTTCGATGATTATTAATCTTTCAGACTCTAGCGTAGTAGACGAGATATTGTCAAAATTGGTACAACTTGAGGAAGATCTATTTGTCATAGAGTTCCATCATCAAGTTCAGAAGGAAAGATAAAAGGCATGGCATGATAGACATATCAAACAAACAAAGTTTCAAGTGGGGGACCTAGTATTACTATTCAATAGTAAGTTTATGCAACATCCAGGGAAGTTATGAATGCATAGGTTAGGACCATATGTGATTAAGCATGTGATGGAGGCAGGTGTTGTGTAGTTGGAAATGTTGAATGGAGAAGTCCTGAGAGGAATGGTGAATGGTAGTCGACTGAAACTTTATCGAGATAGTTGACCTACCACACACTAGTATGACCTATGAGAGAACCTTTTTATTATAGTAGTGTATTATAGTAGGGAAAAGAAAAAGAAAAAGTAATAAAAATAAGAAAAAGGAAAAGGGAAAAAAAGAAAAGAAAACCAAAGGTAGAACAGTAATAAGTAAGGGAGATAAAATGACAGGACCTACACAAAATAATGAGGGTTTCACAGATAAAAGAAACAACGCAGAAAAAATTAGGTACACACACAAGAAACACGCAGAACAGGACCTTCACGATCGTTAAAGGCATTAAAAGGGAGGACATGAAGGTTGAATATCATTAATGAAAAGTCATAAAGTGACCCATAGCAATAAATGGATAAATATTTTGGGGATCGTGATAGATGGCAGTACAAGGCACATATTCAACATAAGATGTGGAAATAAAGAAACATTAACTCAAGCATTCATTTCACCACTGGTGGATTCGAAAATTAATTCATGCACAAAGGGACATGGACAACTGGAGAAGGGGCATAAAAGTTGTGAAGGGTTAACAAGCATTGTTTATTTTCACTTAGATTTGCATGTGAATAATGGAGAGTCATGAAACACATTAAAAAGATAAGAAAAACCCTAGAGATGAAGCATATTGTTGTTGGTAACCAGTTTACAGAAATGGCACCACCAAAAGAAACAACGCTTGTACCCAAGAAAGTCAAAACAAGAGTACAAACAATAGAACCAGAGGTTGAGGAGACTTTGGGAGCATCGTTGTTGGAGTTGAGGTTTCCCCGAGACTATATTTCACCAAGGAAGGATGATTCCCCACCAATGAAATTATAGAAGAATCCCTACTACAAATTGGTGATGCCCGACATCCCATATGGAGTCATCGTGGATGAAGAAATGTTATGAAGGGTGTCACAATTCAAATATTTGGACCATGATATCACATACATGGAAAAGATCCATGAAATTGAGCCGCATCATTACTTGGAAATAAGGACATATCCAATAATGAACCATAGCATACATATGCCAAAGGTATGGGCTAGAGGACTAGAGCAAGAAGACATATGAAACTTGTTCCACATCCCACATTTTGGAAGAAGCAACAAGGTGAATCCATGTGTTAAGTTCCTCTTAACCTTTGTGCATAGCATATATTTTTCGTTGGACAAGGAATTATCTATAGATACAGACTTTATTGCAAGAATCATAGGCTTACCATCACAGGGACAAGATCCAAACTTATTATTTGCAGACAAGAAAACTAG